>VZUI01055316.1:0-23485 GCA_013401135.1 Cettia cetti | reverse complement strand
CATGAAAACCCTCCAAATCTCTTTTTTTTTTTTTTTTTTTTTTTTTTTTTTTTTTGTGAATACAAAGGGAGTCTGAAGTGAAAAAAAACCAAAAACATGTCATTTCAAAGCGTTTGTTGACTTAAGTAGTTAGAAGTCACCAAGTCTTCTGTGGCACAGATAAATACCCATTGCTAAAGCACTGTTTAGGGAAAGATGCATTTTATTCAGAAGGCTTAGTCAGAGCCTGCTCCTCTGTGAATGTATATATTAGGATTCAAATACATCTACAAGAAAAAAAAAATTGTATTCCAAACCAATATACTGTTACAATTTTAACAGAACTGATGAGAATTATCTGCTACTTCAGAGTTGGGCTTCTGCTTTTCACTTTAAAAAAATTCTTCTTTAAGAAGAAGCAGAGAAAAAACCCATAGTACATTTTGAAAAGATATTCAAGAGTAAAGCTTGGAAAAATACATTAGCTACTTCAGTTACCTAATAGCCTGAAATGTGCTCTACAATCTACAAACACATTACACTACTATTTTGAGGTCTTTATGGTTTTTCAACGAGATCTGTGGGAATTTTACTTAACACTTTTAACAGTTTTACCTCTACAATACTGTTTTAAAAATGTTTACAGAAAAAGTATTTTTTATTGTATTAATATTTTTCTTTGAGGACGTCATGAAGATCCAGGTATTTTACAGTAACCTGGCAGATTTTTGGTTCCCCATACAAAGGGCTGGTATGGCCCTGTACTGACACTACAATGAACGACAACCGAAATTACATTTCTAAGAGATTGTAGATTTGTGAACCTTTATTGCATTTTGTGTGGTACTGGCCCTTTTGTTTGCTTTTATTTGTGTTTAATATCTGTGATGGCAATGTCAGAAATACTGTGATGGAGGTCAGGTTCAGGTGGGAACGCCCAGGTACCTCCCTCAGGGCAGGGAGTTTCATACTGAATGATGTAATGGTATGGATGCTTCAAGAATCTTCCATGGTTCAGGACTTTCCAGCTGCCTCTCATGTGAGCACAGTTGAGTCAATTGTGGCCCATGAGAAGGGGTGAATAGGCTATGGTGAATGTCACAGTGTTTCCCCAGAGGGGAGTTTTCACAGCTGAGACATTTGTGCAAGGATATAGGCGTGATAAAAAGCATTACCCCATCTCCCAAGATCACCGTAGCCTCTTTCTTTACCCTCTTCAGCACCCAGCTGTAGCCTGTGGTGGTGGCTGTGCACCTGAGAGCAAAGCACATCATCAGTTTGCACCTCGATCGTTTGAGCCATCAGCATTCCAGTCTCTCACAGGTCTCTCATCAGTCCTCCCTACACTTTCATATCTTCCCCTGGGCATCACTACAATAGTAATGAAAGGAGGTGAAGAGTTTATCATTGTTTATCACTGTAACATAAAGGCTTAGGTTTATATTAATCTCTTGCCCTAAAACAAGGAGCATGATGGCAAGAACAGGTGATTTGTGTGCCTCTGAATTGGTCTGTTTGCCTTGTTGACCTTTTAGAATTGAAGTTTTATGGAACTTAGCTGTTTGCCCTGTAAAGACTAGCAGAGATCTATCAGTTTTATGTATTACTTTCTTTTTCTGGATAGTTTTAATTGTGTGACCCAGTCACAGAAGATATTATTGCAGAAGCAAAGGCTTTCATAATCTTAAGGAGGTTTTGAAACACAGTAATGAACATTCTAAACTTAAAGTTTTGAATGTTTACTTTCATTCAATTTTAAGATCTACATTGCCATGATACTATGAGTTGACTTGAAAACAATAATTCCATCTCCAAAAAGAAATATATTGCTTTAAAATTTTTGGACTTGTGCTACATGTAAAAAGCGCTTTGCAAAACAATATAGCACAAAAGTTTCAGCACTTAGCTAGCACATGGAAGACAATGAATTCTGTCTCTCTTTTGCATGACTTGGAAGAGCCATTTTAGACCAAACTAGGGCTTAGCAGGAGTTCCAAAAGCCATTTGACTTCTTTAACCTAAAACCAACATTTATTGACTGCAGGTATGCAGCTTCTTTAATCCCATTTTTGCAGCTTCTCTACTTTCTCAAGGTGCTTCATCCCAGGTGCTTCTGGCCAGCCTGCTAAGAAAGTAAATCTGGTAGATGGGCTCCTAAAGCAAGAGGGACTCTGACAGAAACTGCAGGTGCAAGCTCCTGCATTTTCACTGGCCTTGTTCTTGCCCTGTGATATAGCTGAAACCATAACCACACGGATGGCAGCTGCCCCTGGTTCAGCATCACACCCTTGAAGCCTGAATGACAGCCTACACAAAATTTACCCAGCTGGTGTGAAGTGCACCTTGCCTCTGAATCAAAAAGATTTCCCTTGACTTTTGGGTTCCTTCCTATCCTAGGTGTGGATGTTAATGGATAAATCGCTCTCCAGTCAAAGTACTAGTTCTCTCTGGGAAACTTATGAAAATACAAAAGAGAAGTGACATTTAATGATGAAAAAATGTAAATATTTGGTTTCTGTTACTGAACACTGAGCTGAAGAACAAAAAAATAAATAAAATTTGAGGCTTTTTCCCTTTATGCTGTATTTTAAAATTTGCTTAAAGCATGGAAAACAAGGTTGTGTCTGTGCTCTTTTTTTTGCAATTTTTTTTTAAAGAAGCTTCTCTGTTATATGTAAGAACTGAAATTATTTTCCTTTTTCTTGATTTGTATTTCTTTGGTTTGGGGTCAAAAAGAAATAATTTCTATACAAATGAAATACAGAACTTAAAGATAGTACTTCCACTAGGGGGCAGAAAATGCCTAAGTTTTTCATCTACAGAATCATTTTTTAGTTTATTTGACATAAAGTTTCTAAAACAGCTGTACTCTGAGCTGTCTAACCTCTGAATCATCATACACTAAGCAAATCAATAATATTCTATGGTAGTCACTCTTCAAGGAGAGAACACTATGATGGAAATGCCTTCACTTAGACAGTCATGTACTGAAAATGTACATCAGTGAGTAATAATGCTTTCCAAGGAAGTCACCATGAAAAAAATGAATAATTCCTTTTCTGTTCTACCAGGAGTGAGACAAAAAAGGGGGAGAGAGAAAGAGAAAGATGAAAATTCAAACATTTACTTTCAAAAATGACTTTAAAATGTTATTATTTGCATTTTAATATGTGTTATCAAATCTTCAAACTTATTTGCATTTATAGATAAATAGTTTTGATGCAGTTCTACACTTCATGAACAATATTGGCAAAATTTACATACACTTTTGTTGTTTCTGAAAGCGCTATTTCCATTAAACCTTTCACAAAGTTTGTATTAGCTAACATATTTTTAACCCTCTGTATCAAACACAAAAAGTATAGATATTTACATATTAATTTCACTGCATGATAAAATGAAATATTCTGTATATGAAGATAATAATATCATATTACAATCTAATGAAATACACAAAACCAGTGCTGCATACGGATTTTTTTTTTCTGGTTTGTGGCACCTTTTATAGTTTTACTGAAGCCTTTACTTGTACAGCTTTAATTTTTAAGCCTGGAAAAACAGAAAAATAAATCATACAGTGTTTTAATTTATGTTTGCATACCCCTATTTCCAACTGAAATTGTTAGTCATCTGAGAATCTGCAAAACCAGCAACTTTTAGTAAGTTCACCTGTCTCGTGGAATTAGGATAGCCCAATGCAGGATGATCTTTACTTTAGAATCATTGTGGGTTTTCTGTGACATTTTGTTGAAATACATTGATCTGCTTGAAAATTCCATGAGGCACACATATTAATTTCTTGGTCCAGAACTTCAAAAAGTATTTGAAAAGACCCTAAATACTTGTGAATGTATCGGTACAAATTGTGCACACAGTCCCAGGCTATAGAGATGAAGGAAAACCAACAAAATTTTAAATTGTTCCCTGTAACTGTTCTTGAGGAACCAAGCAAATCCCATCTACTAGCACTATTCCCCACACAAATGTTAAAACAAGCATTTGTTTAGCCTTGCAGAGAGCTTCATAGTGGGGAAGCAAATTATAATTTTGCTCAACCTGGCAGGTCTGTCAGTCTTCAATGGCAAATTAACTGCTACATGAATAAATTAAAGAATTCATGGAATTTGCAACAAGTGAGAATACAATTGAATTCAATTTTTTACAGTTATTCTTTTATGTGAGTCACAGATTCCTGAAAATAGGGCCTGTAGTAGATGTAATAGCTGTTCAGTGAAGCCCCCAAAATCAGAAACACAACATTAATCTTTCTGACTTTAAAAGCATGAGATGTAAATCATTTCACATAACTTGTATCTCCAAGATTTAGATGTCTGTATTTAACTCAGTCAACATAGCTCCCTTTAGAGGCAACAGAGCTACGCTGATTTGCAAGTGACAAGTATATTAATATATTTTATCAATTATAGGATTTGCATATGAATCTCTATATGAAGTAGGATGAGCTATGACTTATGTAAGCACCAGATGCCGAACAGTTCCAAATTGTAGTCTAAGTCACTCTACCTGGAGAAGAACAATTACTATCTGTGCCTTCAGGGAGATGTTCATTTGATACATCCTGTAGTATGCAACTACGATTAGAGGAGTTGCCCTCAGGAAGTGTCTACTTCTTTCTGTAAAAGATAATTTGATTTGGTTTTGATTATCTGACTTTAATGTTATGTTAAATTGATATTACCTACTAGTTCTGTAGTTACTTGTGTGAAAAAGCAGTGGTACCATGACAGTAATGTCTTGAAGGTCTTTCTAAATGTAGCTTTGTCAACAATCCTTGTGATATCCAGATACATATTTATTTAAGAAAGGAAACAGATGGCTTGAAAAATGTAATTAAGTAAAAAATTCTCATCTGGTGCTGTCTAAATCAAACTGTGCAGAAAATCAACAGGACTTGCTTCTTGGAACACATAAACTAAGCATTGTTGCTATATTTGTTTTCTGTTTTTCCTTCTGTGCTTTGTTTGATGAGTCACTGTTATATTTCCCATGCCTTGAATAAATATTTTACCTCACTTTTTATAGATTTCTGTAACACACCTTCTATTAACTGCCTGTTATCAGCCAATGTCACCAGTATTCCTCCATTTTATTTTACTTTTATGTGATGTCAAGCTGCTGCCATTGCATTATTGAACATGAGCCTTTGTACTGGGTCTTGCTTTGAAACAATAAATTTTATACATAAGCAGCCATACGAGTCTGTGGTTTAGATTTGTGACTACATCAGTGTTGATAAGAGATCAGTCTTTTAGTTATTGCTGAACATCAAAGACTTTGTTGTTCCCCACTCTACCCACCAACAAGGAGGCCGGGGTGGACAAGTTGCTGGGAAGGAACACGGCCAAAACAACTGACCCAGCTGACCAAAGGGGTATTCTGTACTGTATGGTGTCATGCTCAGCAATGAAAATGTGAAGGGGCTGGCCAGGAGCATATCCCAGTCAGGCTTTACTCCTAGGAATTGTCTACTTATAGAAGGTGGTGACAGACTGATTTTGTTTTACTTTTTTCGGATTTCTTTGTTCTTTTTTTCCTTTTCTTCCATTTATTAAACTGAATTTATCTTGAGTAAGCAAGAGTTTTCTTGCTTTCATTGTTCCCATTCTGTCCAGCATCCTCTTAAGAGGAATGTGACTAAGTGAGCAGCTGGTGGGCACTTAATTGGTAGCTAGGGTCAAACCACCTCAGCATTTCTAGATTTAAAAAAAAAAAAAAAAAACCAAAAAAAAAAAACCAACAACAAAAAAAAAAACAATAAAAAAACCCCAAAACAGTAAGTATAAATATTGCCTGAAAGAAATTTGCATCTCCCTCTCCTCATCTCTTTCTCTCTCTCTCTTTTTCTGGCTCTCTGTCCACCCCTCCCCCCAAAATGTTTTCCAGTGTTAGTAATTGTCCTGAAGAAAATTATTCAAGAGATTATCAACTTTTAGCAACAGCAATTAAAATAACAAAGCTTTGCGTAAAGTTTATGGATAGAAACATTTGCCTTGTTAATTTCAGTGTTCTCCTTTCAACACTGTGTAAAAGTCTGCTTCAAAACATTCAGTTTCAGAGCTTCTATGTTTCACTCTATTCAGCGACAATTTAACCAACTTTGAGATAATAACAATAAGAAAATAATATGCTGCCTCTTTTCTGGTTGCTATCAAGGCCTCAAAATTTGTACTAGAAAAAAGTCTAACTAGCTTCTCAAAGGGAATTTCTTTACGTCACTATTTTAAGTCAGCATCTTCTTCTTTAAATAATTATGAGAAATATATATTATAAGAAGCTCTGCTACATAATTTCAAAGTAAAATATGATAGCGTGTGATAATAAAAGTGATCTCTATTGTGCACTTTTTCTGTGTACATTTGTATAACAATACAGGTCAATAATATATAATACTATGTATGTATATTTTGACAGACACCTATGTTTGAGGTGAATCTTCCTCTAATGTACAACCTCACAAATTCTGAAAGGCTTTAAACTCATTACATTACGGAGTGGTTGAATAAAAGTTATGATGCTTCTTTCTCTTTAGAAAAACTGAATGTGACAGGGAAGAATAAAAAAAATAAAAATTAATTAATTATAATAAGTAATAGTAATAATAATAGTAATAATAGTAATAGTAATAGTAACAGTAACAGTAATAGAAACATCATCATAATCTAGAGGAATTTAGCTGTTAAAAAGTTTAATTTACGATGTCAATATTACAATTACAATTGAGCATTTGAACATTTTTAGTGCAATTACACAGTAAAATTTTGGTTTAATTTTAGCTTTTTACAGGTCATATTTCAACCTATGATTGCACCTCTAAGGAGATAGGTTTAGTTCATTTATAGCAAATCAGAGTGAGATTTTTACTGAGGCAACGTATTCAAGCGTGCTGTAACAAAAGTCTCAAATGTCTGTTGTTTTTAGGGGGCATAAGTGGAGGTGTATCGAAGAGGAGCACTCCGGCTTGTCTTCAGTAATTTCCTTTTTTTTTTTAATTGCCACTATTTCAATGAAGAGAGATTTTCTGTGCTACTCTTTAGCTTGTAACCATTCTTATCTCTTATCAGATATCTCTGCCATGTGGTCTCAACAAGTATCTAAGATCTGGTTTATCCATTTGCTAAAGCCTCTGCTCCTTCAGTCTATGCATTAATCCAGACCAATTTAGAACCATGCAAACCCATATGCCTTTGGGTAAAACTTTTAGAGATGGCAACTATACATACTCTTTTATCAGCTCCTTTTTCATTATAAATCTGGCTTCAAAAACTGTACATTTATAGAAGGTTGAGAATATTGTGCAGTTAAAGAAGAGATGGCCTAAATTAATTTATGTTTTACTTCTCTCTAGAAGTCATAGCATCTCCCAAAAATAAAGAAATAAAAAGGTCAGAAATGTATGGGTTTAGACTGAGATAAGTGCCTAAATATCTGCTTATGAAGCAGGATAAAACAAGACTAGTTCACAATTACTATTGAAAATTCAACAGAGATTATCTAATTATCAACTGAAATTATCTTCTCACTGAATAGACAGAAAACCCTAAGAAAATTCAGTATTTATGCTACTAAAACTCTAATGTCTTCAATTTTAATGAAAGCAACCCTAAACTCAGATAATGAGCTAAATAAATCTCAAATTTTTAACAACTGGAGCAGAGCAATAATAGGATTAGCGTTAAAGCCTTTATAGCCAACATACTGAGCAATTTTATACTTCATTTCACTTATTACTCCAGCTCCTACCATTTTCTTTTGCCCTAAAAAGGGCCATAGCTGAGACACAGAACAGACCAGATATTTACACCAGAAAATGGCATTTTCTCATAGAGGACGCTCATGTTCATCCTCCACTGTCACCAGATCATTAAGAAGATTTGAGAGGCAAATTACTCTGTTTTGGTTGTATGTGTGTTCATTTGGTTGCACGTGGTTTTTGTTTTTGTTTTGTTGGTTTTTGTTTTGTTTTTGTTTTTTTCCTGCAGTGTGAATAAAACCCACTGACTGCACTTGAGAATGAAGTCATCAGGTCATTGAAAACCCTTGCAATGCACTTCCCAGCAGTGGATGACATCACAAATACATCAAATACAATGCTCTATGTTCAATTAACAGATCAAACACTACTCAAAATAGCAACCTAAGTCTCTCAAGAGATAATCAGAGCAATCTGCATTGCTCTTTGAGTCAACAGAACTTTTTTTATCCAGAAGGGTAATTCTTTGCTCTGCAGATGATGATGGTAAGAGCCTCTGCAGGGAGTCAAAAAGCTGCCAGAAACCTCAGAAAATACGAAGAGCACTGTTTTGGCATCCTTTTTTACCCAGATAGAAAACTGTACATATTGAAAAAATTAATCTGCAGACCTATTTTTCTTTCTTACACAGAACAAAGAAACTTGAAAAATGTTCAGACAATGCAATGGTAAGATATATTGTAAAAACTTTCTGTTTCCAGGAAATGAAAATGTCTTGAATACTTTCTCAAACATTTCTAAATTTTTAGACAATATCTTTTTCTCTGTGTTTGTACAATAAACTTTTGATCATCTATTTTACACCAGGAGGTGCTGGGGCATTATGTTAACACAAATAAAGACACTTAGACTTTGTAAAGTCTCACTTCAAACGGTATTTATAAGAGTTAGCATTATAAAGGGAGAATAATATAGGCAATCACTTACCTCTTTCAGTGGTGAGAACCTTGAGAAATGCATTATTGAACATCTCCGATCCACAGGCAGCTCACCATGAAGACCTCACTTGTGGAAAGGGTTACATCTTTTTGGTTCTTCAGGCTGTCACAGAATTTCAATGCTATACATCATTTCTACAATCAAACAGAAAGGAGGTTTGCATGAGAGCTCCTTGCTGCACTACTAGGTAAAGGAAGACCACAGAGATAAAATAATTGTGCTGCCTGCAGCTCCTCTGTTACAGGCCAATTTTATTCTGCAGACAAGGGATTTGCTCAGCACAAGGTCTTGAAGGCCAGGCTGTACATCCAGCTCAGGACAGCAAAGGACTGCACGTGCCTGGGCCCGTTATGTGAGTCATCAACCCTTTGATGTAAAACAATCTTCCAGTGAGGATCACAGAAACATCTCCCTCGAACACAAGTTTTACCTCCATTTAATGGAAGAAATTCTAAGTGATCTCTGTTTTAGTTTGCTTTGGAGAAAATTAGACTTTCTGAGAAGAATGTGTTCTTTTTTTTACTCAGCCAACAGTGTGTCCAAATCTCATTATGTGACAGTATGTGTGTACCTCGTCTAGTCCTATTAATCAAAAAGCTGAAAATTCTGCCTTTGCCCTACCTCTAGGGACAGTAAAAAGGACTAGTCACCCCCACAGTGTCCTCAGATGGCTTATGTACAGTAAGTAACCTTTGGAATATTCTTAATTCTCATTAATTTATAAGGGACATTAAAATAATTTAGATGATGCATTGAACTTTTAATTAGTTGAAGTTAGATGAGATGAATACCAACTCAATTCTCTAAATTCTGCACACAGATTTTTGTGTTTAATTTAGTCAAAAATTTAAAGTGTCTTTATCCTGACTGTATGAAGTCTTAAAGAATTGAAAAATATTCAGATTACAGCAGTTGAATCAAATAATTTAGT
Source organism: Cettia cetti (assembly GCA_013401135.1). NCBI lineage: Eukaryota > Metazoa > Chordata > Aves > Passeriformes > Sylviidae > Cettia > Cettia cetti. The sequence continues at coordinate 13,865 of VZUI01055316.1, read as the reverse complement.
GTGGCTGATGAAGGGTTTTCATATGCCATCACCTTTGCATAATTTTTAGTGTTGTTGTTAGCTGGGACAAGGAGTTATTTATATTGAGGTTTTATTATCCTTTTGATGAAAAAAACTACTTTTTCCCGGGGGAGACTGGAACAATGTCAAATCCACAGAACAACAGGAAGAGAACTTAGGAGCAGAGTAGCTGCCTTCTTATGTGCACCCAATAAGGATATGAACTTTTATGGCAAACAAACTGGTGCATTACTTGACAGTATGAACAAGCTACTATTACTCTTAAAAATGCAAAACTAAAATTACTGAGACTATGGAAATTAAATTGTTCTTGTTAAAGCATTGTGACATTATAAGTAAAACAAACAACCTTCAAAGCCTTTATTTGGAAAATGCTAAATAAATATAAACTTTATTAAAAATTTGGTTTGGTTTACACAGTTGTAGAAAGGAGTGATTAATAACTGTTTGATGAATTGGACTGTTTAACTTATGTTAGACCAAATAACCTTTTAAACACAGTTTGTAAAAGTTTTTGGGTTTTTCACATATCTAGATTTACAAAATTATCTGAGATACAGATTAGAGACTGGTGGTATAGCTCATTGATTCTGAAACTAACTCAATTTACAGCAGTAAATAATGTGACCAAATAAAAATGTTCTCACCCTGAGATATTAAGGTTTGTTTCTTTTTTTAATCAGTCAGTAGAGAAGGTCATGTTAATCTCTTCCCTTCTGTGTAGAAAAAGCCACTACTGGACTGTACTCATACCAGACAAAAATTAAGATATGCCTTACTAAACCAATTTTATGGTGAAGTGTATCTTGGTTATCACTAGAGTGCATTTTTTAGAGAAAAAAAAAAAAGAAAACTGCATTACTCTTATTGAATCTCTCAACTAAAAGTCTTTAATTTAATTTTTAAATAGACCTTATTTACTGAATTAAAGCTCTCCTCTTCACGAAGTAGAGATAACTTTCTTATGCCTACTTGGATAACTGCCTGGCTTCTACAGTTTTTTTTTAAATTCAGAAGTTGCATAACAATTTAAGTCAACAAGATTGCCAAGCTTCAGCAGTATACAAAAACTGATGTCTGGGAGCTGTGACAATCACCGCAGTCCTAGGAAGAACACATCCAAAACACTCACATGAAAGAGAGATGAGAAACACTCATGAAAATCTTCAGGACAAAAGGTCATACATGCTATGTAAAAGGTTAACATTTTATGTCCTGGTAATGTTTCAGAGCTCTAAAAATAATGCAAGAAATAGTTACAGTTAAAACTTCAATAATAGAAAACTCACTCAATAAAAGCTAAAATGAAGAGAGAGAACACTTATTCAATACAAACAGTGAATAAATATTAGCTTCCTATTATGTATTCCCGTCTTCTACTATGTTCCTCCTCTTTCTCACTGGGTCCTAAGGTAAAGAGCATCAGTCTTCTTAGTAGGAAGTGGGGAACTACAACAACCCATCAGTGTCCTCGGCTTCTTCCTAAAAGTCTTGTATTGTTAATGGTAGGGAGCTCTGCCTTGGGCGTCTGTTTTTCTGTTCTCTCTTTTTTCTCTGAAGTTAGTTTTAACTGGCTCACACAGGCGCACTCCTTCATTGATCAGCTTTTGACCACTGTGTTATGTTTTCATAAATTGGAAGCTCTGATGTCACCCTGTGTGCATACTCTTCAACACCACATTTAACGCTGCTCTCACCAGCAATTAGTATGTTGGAATGGCTGTTTGTTACTGCTATATAATCTGAAGAAGATTTTGGCAATAGTTACCAGACTGTGAGACAATTACTATCGCAGGGAAAGCAAGGTAACATTGGCTCAGGACAAGGCAAGTGCAATTGAGTCCTGAGAGACAGCACTGCCAGGTCAATTCAAAGCCTGAGGCTTTTTACAAATAATGACAAAACATCATATTTCCTGGGCTACAGAAAGGCTACCCTTGGGCAATCCTGCTGTGCTGTGTACCATCTAAGCATGAAATTGGATTCCAGGGAAACCAGAAAATTTGGCCTCGTTGACCTTTGTTATCCTTACTTCCTTCTGCAACTAAAAGAGTTAACAGCCTTTGTGGTGGAATAACCCAATTACATGACCTAATCCTTCACAGGAACTTATCAGCAACTGCAAAAGTTATTGTAATATTTAAAAATAGATAGGATGTATTACATAAAAATAACAGTTATTCAAATACTACTTTTGTAGACATTCTTAAGTAACGGCAACATTTGTCACTTAAAATCTTTATAACTACGAACCTAAAGCATGTCAAAATGAATAATTTCTTTTCAGTTAATCATCAGTTAGACAAAATGAAAAAAAATTGTCAGTATTTGTTTATCAACTGCCAAAGGACACATTTCAGACTTTCTAAAGTAGTATAAGAGTCATAGGACAAACACTGAATATAAAATTATCTGGGAGCCTTTCCTGTTTTGCTTTGTAAGAAGACAACTTACTGTAAAAGGGAGTTGCACATATTGAATATATATGCAGCCGTAATAAAATTTTAATGGAAATTTCAGATTAACTTCGGGTTTGAGTATCCAAAATATTTCATTTTGATACCATATAAATTATTTATTTTAACAAAATTTGTTTATCAGTGAATCATTAAATGGTTTGTGCCTTATGATTCCCAGTTTTCTGAACCCAAAATTTACAAATACCTACGTACAGGCTATATAAATTTCAGTTTGGGCCTAGATATAAATATTTTTTTATATATCTGGCCACAGCTTTACAAACCAACTTTTCACACATAAAAACAGCAAACATTTCAGTGACCATGGACATTCCCTTTTTGTTTCTGTTTGTTTGGTTTGCCTTGGTTTAGTTTGGCTTAAAATGACCTGCCATATTTTAAGTTAATTGTTTTTCAGTCACTTTTGGAAGAACTGACTTTTCTGTGACCAGATGTCCTAGGCAGCTCCTGGCAATACACAAATGAGTATACCTCAAATGTTCTTGAATCATTTGGAACTAATATTTCTGAGAGTAATTGTGACAAGTCAGCAATTAGCAGCTACTTTGTACTTTTCAATTATGGTGCCACACAGGTTAAGAGCTTTATTGCTTCAGAAATATAATTTTTTTTCTCACTTTTCTCTCAATAGTACTACTGTAAAGCTGAAAAATTTAATCAATAATTGATAGCTAATGTTCAGTGTATATGGGCAAACACATAATACATTACAAACATATTTGAGATTATTGTCTATAAGAATTCATGACTAATCTACCATCTTCTGTTCTGCTTTATTTTAGAAATATCTCTAGTGATTTAATGACTAATATTTGCAAAGGGATTTCATTTGCAATAACCTATGTCATCCTAAAGTTAATTATTCAGGAAAAAGTACTCACCTACATCTGCTAAGGACAGGAATAACTATGCTCTCAATACTTGGAAGGAAAAAAATAAAATGTTTGAAATAGAAAGGTTTGAAAATTTGGTTCAGAAATTACATTCCAGTAAGACACATAATAAATCTTATGTTCTTTCCATGCCTTCTTCTAACAGTTATAGTAACAGTTTTCTCTCACATACTTCAAGAAGTTTGATACAGAGATAATGTGGTATCATATTTAAACTACCACAATGGTGGAGTGATATTAAAACAGCTGCAATTTTCTAGTACAGCTGGTGCGATTACCTTTCTATCCACTCTCCATTTTTTTTTTAATTTAGTTATTTTTGTGTTTGAACATTTTACCTCCAATATCTTCAATATTCAACTGAACCTATTAATAGCTATGGGAACATTTTTCAACATAGGCATAACTGTCATTATTTTCTGTGCAAGAGATTGTTGAACAAAAAAAAAGAATCCAATTCATCCTAATATTAAAAGTTATTTGCAGAATTCATTTAGAAATAAGAATATGAATAGTGTATTGTGATATAAAAACTAGATGCAATGTAGCCTTAATTCCATCTGAGAAAAACCTGTGTCTGTGTTTGCACAGGCATGCATGTGTATCATCTTCTGTGGCATAAACAACTAATTTTCTACAAAATGAGTATAAGAGTAGTTTAAAACTGGTTGTGAGGACTGAAAATATATGTGCCTTCTGATGCAAATCTCCTTTCAGAACTAGAGGTGGAATGCATTATTCAAAATAGTCTTATCAGTTTTGCAAAGGTATTTTGAGAAAGATGTTTCTATGAAGCATCTGTTTAAGCAGATAGCTATTTGTAATCCTTTTATAAAGCAAATAATTATATTCATGTTCAGAATTTAAGCTACATTTTTTTTACTTAGGGTATTATTGATGTGCATTAAGTGTTTATGTATTTAAATTGCTAACTGGATGGACTGGCTTAGAAATCCCCAAAACTTCATTATGCATTTTTCAGTATTTAAAAATATATTTCATCAATAAGAATACAGTTGCTGTACTTTATGATCATACTTTTTTTTTATAAATGGCTAAATAACAAATAACAACTTGAATATAAAATAATTTTGATATATTTCTTTGCCAATATATAATGTATTTTGTTTCTTAAACCACTTAAGTAACATCTACCAAAACACTCTTGAAGGATACAGGATAAGTCCTGTATCTTTGAACCAGCCTGAGACTATTGCGAAGGAAGATGTTACCTGTATTCTTTTCCTCCCCTTCAAGGCAATTTTGTCTGTCATATTGCCTCTGTCTTCCTTTGTACCTTTGTTTAGGGCTAGAAAGATAATTCCTGCCATATGAATCACAGGTACTTATTGTATCCATGTATTTATAGTGCTACATTGGTCCTTATACATGAAAACCCTCCAAATCTCTTTTTTTTTTTTTTTTTTTTTTTTTTTAATTTAGCTCTCGCATTGCCATAAATATTAAGTCAGTCAATGAATGGAAGGAATTGTCATCAAAAAACAGGTTCAGAACAAAGGAAAATAAATGACATAATTGTTTCAAACACTGTCATCTATGTACAACATTCAAATAGGAATAAAAATCTGAGTCATCATTTTCAGAACAGGGATATAAGTAAAGTTGTTTCACAGATTTTTTTTATTATTAGATGGTGTATGTTAGGGACCTCACTGTTTGTTTACTTTTCTCTCTTGAGAGAGAGAGAGAGAGAGAGAGAAAGAGAGAGAAATATGTATCTCAGAGTAGGAGTGCAGAATATAATGTCATGTTGGGGCGAGTCTTCACGTAGTTCCTCATTGTTTTTCTCTTGGTATTATCTTCTTAATTTATATGTTCTTTGAAGAATATTTTTAAATTTACTTCTTTGAATTGTGTGTTTTCATTTGTGCTTAGAACAAAACTTCAGATTCTTTTAGAAAAATAATAATTTTCAATTGCACTGTATCAAATTTTTAAAATATAATTCTCTAATGATTACATCATCTCATTGCTCTACAATTTTTGGCAACTTTTCCTGGTTTGTTTGACATATCGCCTCTAGAAAAAGCTAGCAATTACCAAACATTTAATTGTGAATTTTTGTTGACTTGAAATAAATGTCCAGATTTCATATTTCACAATGGGATAGCGTCTGTTTAGAAAGCCTTGTAAAAACAGCAAAGGAAATCTCAACCTGCAGGCATTTGTATTCATGGGGGAAAAAACCCACTTCAGTACACCCTGCAAAAGCAATGTGTCTGAATACAGGCAACCCTTTTTCCAGAAGAATGCAAAAGACAATTTATTGACTTACATGCTCAACAAACCAATGGATGATGAGTGCCACTAGATTTACTGATCTCAGAGCAGTCCAGAGTTCTGAAGGTTAATGGCAGACTTGGCCATTTCACATGGGTTGTGAATGCTGGAGAATTGGACAGGGTGTACCCTGAGGCAACTGAGAAAGGGTAGCAGAATTAGAGAGACATTCTTCAAGAGAGAATATTTTAGCTTGTCAAGGGATCTGCTTGGGAAGATTCAATGGGAAATTGCTCTGAGGGGCAAAGGAGCTCAGGACAGATAATTGCTCTTCAGGAAACAAGATTCTCAGAGTGCAAAAGCGAGCTGTTCCTTGCAGAAGGTCAGGCAAATATGGCAGAAAACCAGCAACATCTGGACAGTGATTGTCTGATTGAGGTCAAACTCAAAAATGAAGCACACTAACAGTGGAAGAATGGATGGTGGAAGTAAAGGGACATTGCCCAAGTGTGCAGTGGGGAGTTAGAAAAGCCAAAACTCAGACACAGATAAAATTAACAAGGAAAAAGAAAGAGCAAAGCCCAGGGTTTCTCTAAATACATTGCCAAAGAAAAATGGTTCAAGAAAAACCTCAACCTGTTTCTCAGTGAGGTAGAGCACCCAGTAACACGGGTCTTGGAGATGGATGGCATACTTAAAGCTTTTTGTGCCCTATTTTCAGGGTCAGAGGGGATGTGTATGAAATTGCTGAGTGTTTGGAACCTGCACGCACCACCATCCCTGATTGTCCTTGTCCAGCCCCTCCTAAATCTCCCCCACACTGACTGATGCCCAGAAGCGCATTTCAGCCACTGCTTAGGCCACCAGGCACTGCTCCTGCAACACTGCAGAGGGACCAGTCTCCAGATCATCCACAACATTGTCACTCACATCCAGCTGTCTCTGTCCCCAGTTTCCTGATGCCTGGACCTATATTCTACTTCACCTCCATGCTATTAAAGACATCTCTTACTTGTTAGTGGTAGTTTAAACATTATAGTACTTTATTCTGTATGCCCATTTCCCACATGTATTCAAAAATATGCTGAATCATTACAGGGATAAAACTAAAACACTGATTCTTCAAAGATTTGTACACATACTTAACTGAGATCAGCTCCATTGACTTCCCTATTTGATTTCAAACTGGTGCTTTTCATTTTTGGTAAAGTTAATTTTGTTGATTCCCATGATGCTTTCAGCTCTACAGTCTTCTATTTTTTTTTTTTTTTCTCCAATACTTGAACTATAGGTGGTCCTGCTAAAACTATTATTGATTTAGGCTATTTGCATATTTGAAATACATATATATTTGGAAACAATTGCAAAATATTAACTTTATCACCTTTGATTCACTTCAATAAAGCCAACAGTCCCATATTAGTAAACATAATACATTGCATTACATTACATTCTGCAAATGTAAAAGAAGAAAAAATGTGGGTTTTCACATAGTTGATTGAGTTTTCTGGCCAAAGATTTTTATATTTAAAAAATTGTGAGAGGCACAGAAATGACTAAGGATATCCACCACAAAATCTTCCAGAGTAAGGTCAAACAGCACCATTAAATCATCAGTCTTAGCCCTTTCCAATTACAAAACTCTAAACTTTACCCAGTTTTATTGAGCTCAGAAGAGCTCAATAACTTTTATTTGAGTAGACAATAACTTGTGTTTGGCTGAAGTATATCTCCTAGAAAGGCAACCATTCTTTATTTAAAGGTTTCCACAGACAGAGAAATCTACTTCATCCCTCGGTAGCTTGTTTCAGTGATTAATTGCCCTTGCAGTTAAAAAGATGTGCCTAAATTCTAATTGGAATTTATCTGGCTTCAGCTTCCAGGCATAGGTCCTTGATAGCCCTTTTTCTGCCAGGTTGAAGCCTGTTAGCAATGGGCATTTTGCCCCTGCATAAGTACTTAGGAGTGCAATCAAATCACTTAATCTTTCTGATCAACCAAACAGACTGTGCTCTAAATCTTCCACTGTGAGCTATTTTTACAGCTCTTAGAAATGTCTCTTCTCTGTACCTTTTACAATTTTACATCTTTTAAAAATATGGACGCTAACTTTGTATATTGGTCTCACTGAGCTGAGCAGATATCACCCCTTTTACTCTTACGTTCCTCTTTTTTATGTCTTTCAGTACTCTTTTCCACCAGCATTGCAATATGTGCTCTCAGCAATTTGCAAAAAAACTTTATATCATTTTCAGAATCATTGCTTTCTGATTTTGTCTTTTTATTACATAGAACGTATTTCTTTGAATTTCAACACATTTATTGGTGTGATCCTTTGAAATTACAAAGTGGACCGGACTAATTTTTCTGACTCTTCTGTTTAGATCTGTTTTATTTTTACTATAATTAGCACCATTTATGATCCATAAGTCTTATGGATCTGTTTTATCCATTGTTAGCTTTGGTTGATTCTGTTAATTACTATATAATATCCAAAGCTGGCAATTTCTGAATTATTAAAAAAAAATAACATAAAATAAAAATTATTTCCCACTACCAGCAACTGTTCCAGGTTTGTCACTTAGTGATTTTTTAATCTACTGATCTTGCATAATTCCAGAATTTTCTTAATTTTTTTTGTTATTCCTCATATAAGAACAGCTAACACAAATTTAAATTAGAGGATGTAGGCATCTGAAATGGAGAATTTTTACATTCTCTTCACATATATTCAAGGAAACAGCAGTTTTCTCCCCTCTGGGTTGTTCTTGTTGCTGTTGCTGTTAGTTTTATTCTCCTCAGAATAAATAATCAAAAAGAACAAAATAAGGAAAAAAAGAAAGGCACATAAGAATCAAACTGAGAAGTATATTTTGCATTGCAAAATGCAGAATAGCATGGTCTATTTACAGCTAGTATACAGAGTGAGCTTTTTCTTCATTATTGAGTAATTAATTTGTTCTCTGATGGACGAAGTGACCTAACTCCTTTTTTCAACCAATTTCTTCACATTTAAAAACAAAGCATTATACAATTTCTTAATTTTTCATTATTGATCCAATCAAAATGGTTCTACATGAATGTTATTTCCATGACTAAGATTATTCATGTTTAAATTTGTCATTTGATAGAATAGAAATGCAGTTTATTTTATTTGTAATGTGATGAATTCCTTGAACTTGTTTTCTGAAGATTCATTTCAAATCTCTCTCAGAAAATCATACTGCTATCTTTGAAAAGTTTTTGCTACTTTTTGATCACAAAAGTGTCACTACTTTGGCAATATGTGCCATGACATCATATTCCACTTTCACAAGGGTAAAAATGAGAAATGTGTGCAAGCAGTTCCAAAACTGATTCTGGAACACATGAGCACTTGCAAATTTAATGGAAGTCATGAGCCGTAGATAAACATTATGTGGGGATAATGTTAGGACTATCATTAGTGAACAAATGTTTTCAGAATGACAACTTAGAATTGACACACTGGGTTTAGCTCCCGTGTACACCTAGAAAATACTTAGATTCATCCACAGTTTAAAATTTGACCACCAAAGTTTCTCCTCTCCTATGGGCAAAAAAAGCTGTTTAAAAATGTATGGATTTTAGAAAAGCTAAACAATTGGCATACAAGACAGCTTCCCATTGATCTGTGTGCTTAATAAAGCTAAATGTTAGGAAGACTAATGTACCATACTGATGTTTTAGGAATTTCATTAGCGTATTTGAACGACTATCATAACTCACTCACCTCTGCTGAGTTTATGAGCCATGGGTTTTCTCCAGCTCATAAAATCATCTTGCTTAGCACAATACAGTGACTGATAGCATCAGAGATGACACTTCATGAAGCAAGGTGACTCTTTCTTTTTTCCTTCTTTTTTTTATGAGCTTTGTAGGACAATGCAGAGATACAGAAATGACTGCTGAATAAGAAGAATCTGATGAAATATTATTCTGATTTAGTGACAAGATAAATACAAATACCCTAGGTCTACTGCTCTTTGTAGTGTAAACTGTGACAATGTTAACTTCTGAACTACAGAGAAATTATTTCTGTTTTTCTACTTTTTAAGTGTTGTACTCATGGCATGAAAAATCACCACTGGAAATAGTAAAGTGGCTTTCAGGAAATGAGTCTTTATACTAAACATTCACCTAAACACTTTGAAATTAAGTCCATTTACATTTCACCTTTAAATGGAATGAAAGAAGGTACTTTGATTTCTGTATATATTTGTACATAATTTGCTCCATGATTTTATATAGATATGGGGTAAAATGAGGTTTTTGAAATAAACTTTTGGATTTTATCAATGCCCACATTTAGTTCCAACTCAGATGCCGAAGTTAAAATTTACCTTGTGAATGAGTGCCAAGTAAATGATATCCAGACTGCATGTAATTTTTAAATGAATGTTACATTATTTCTTGACTCCTTCATCCATTTAAAGAACCTCTATGAAAATCTCTTCGCTGTCACTCTTTTATAACATATTACCAGAATGAATTTATTTCCATTTTCAGTTATGCAGTTATTGAATTTAGCTCTGTAAAAATGATCACTTTATTTGAAATATAATTTAAGAGTACTATAAGTGTCCTTATATTTTATTGTATCCTTGAGTATAGGTGGTGTTTCAGTGTGTTCTTCACCACATGAGAAGAATGTAACCTTAATTCAAAAGCCATTCCTGAGACTGAGAAGTTTATTTGCACAGATAATTTTTATATTGTTTTTATAATTGCATTTTAATCAACCTATTCTCCAAGTTTCCTCACTGCTAAAGATGTTCCTCTATTTTTTTCCTGTTGCCTCTAATCAGAACATCTCCATTTATGCTAATTTGAGTAAGGGTACATGGATAGTTACAATTTCAGTTATAGGATTAAATTTAACTTTTCCTCCCTTCCTCTAAGATTAAAAGTAGAGAAGAATTTACTAACATCTGCTAAAGATCTACATCCAGCTTGCCAAATGAAATGCTATGCCTCCTCTGCATATGTCATACAATTTCAGATACTAACACCTTTATCAGATCAAAGCTTTCACAACTTGCAAGAATACTTTAATTTATTAAGAGATATGTTTTTACTCAGAAAATGTGATTGTCTTATATCTGTTGTTTACTGAGTTCATATTGCATTCTTTGTTTTCCTTGGATTCAGTTATGAATTTCAGATAAGTAGGACTGTAGTTTCTGTCCTATATTCCAAGTTATTAATTCTGAATTAGTTTAACAGTGATTAATAATCTCTGAATCTCTAAAATACTTGTATGTCACAAAAAAGAATGCATATTATAGTTAAGGAAATAGAGATCTAGGATAATATTAAGCTACAGAGCAAATTAATAAGTTTTTAATTTTTTATTATTTTGTAAATTTTTAGTTTTAAAAAGACTTTTTCTTCTAGATATTTCTTACCCTTAATGAAGGCTATTTTACTTTTCAAAAGTATTCTCTATTAATCTAAACTTAACTAGGTCCTTTTGAACTTAAACTTGCAGAAGATCTCTTTTCTTGGAGGGGTAATTTCTTCTTTATGAAATAATTATAAACAAGTATAAAGCCTTTATGAGAATGTATATTCTTGGATAGAATTTTTGTTATTTTTGAACCCATTTTGACCCCTGTGTATTAAAACTACAACATCTGGGTTTTCCTGCGTTTTAGAATAGAATCATAGAATGATTTGGGTTGGAAGGGACCTTAAAGATCATTTAGTTCCAAACCTCTTCCTGTGGGCAGGGACACCTTTCACTAGATCATGTTGCTCAGAGTTCCATCCAACCTAGTTGGAAACTCTTCCAGGGATGGGACATCAGTAACTTCTCTGAGCAAGCCCTTCCACTGCCTTATCGTACTCATAATGAAGAAATCCTTCCCAGTATCAAATCTAAATCTACTCTCTTTTAGTTTAAATCCATTCCCCCTTGTCCTATCATGACATGCTCTTGTAAATAGCCTTTTTCCACATTTTGCATCTGTTATGGATGCAAAAGAATCTGATGGGTATTAAAACTTCTCTTTTGCTCAAAGATCTGCAGGCATAAAGGATAGCTGGAATTGACAACATCACAAGGAGGGCTTAGCAGCATTGTTGGTATTACAGACCAGTGCTTCAAGTAACACAATTGCCTGGCAAAAACTCAGACAAATTACCCAAGGAATGGGAAAGTCAAAGATCAGTAATTCTAAGCTATCATCTGAACCTAGGCTTTAACGTAATGCAGAGAAAATTTGGAAGCATTTTAAGCAGAGAGTTTTTCAATATCTATATTACAAACCAAGGCTTAACTGATAGGGAAAGAGACAGCTAGGAACACATTGTGTATTACCATGGTAACAGACACCCTAAAAACAAAATAATGGCAGTAGATTTAGAGTCATTGAAGAATAAAGGAGCAAAATATAATGAACAGTATATGAGTAATACCATTGCAAACAGTGGCCATGGCAAATTGTCTATTCTGCCTAAAGACAACATGTAGCTTCGTTTTAAAATTTAGGGTGAGATGTTGCTGAGTTATTACATCTATACCAAAGATTTTGGAACTATTTGAAACTTTTGGGGAAATTCAGAAATTAAAGAATCATAGAATCACCAAAGTTGGAAAAGACCTTTAAGACCATCAAGTCTAACCATCAACCCAGGTTAACCCTTAAACTACTAAACCAAACCACCTGCCTGAGTAACCTATTCAAATGCCATGCTAAATGATTTTTTTTTTTCCTAGTACCTAATTTGAATCTTCCCTTTCTCAGTTAGGGCCACTTTTGGTCCTCTCACTGCAGACACAGCAGGAGAGACCTCACTACCCTCCTGTCAGATAGTTATAGAGAGCAATGAGGTCACCCTTGAGCCTCTTCTTTCAGAGCCTAAACAAACCCAGCTCCTTCAGCCATTCCTCTTAAGACATGTTTTCTAGACCTTTCATAAGCCTTTTTGTCCTTCTTTGAACATACTCCAGCACCTGAAGACCCTTTTTAAAGTGAGGGGCCCAGAACCAAAGACAGAACTCAAGGTATGCCTCACCAATGCTGAGTACAGGGAAGAGATCACTTCCACAGACCTAGTGGCCACACTATTCTTGATACAGGCCAAGACACCATTAGAATTTTTGGCCACCTGGGCACACTGCTGGCTCATATTCAGCTGTCAGCCAGCACTCCCAAACCCCTTTCTTCTGAACAGTTCTCAAACCATTCTGTCCCCAGTCTGTAGAGTTGCAAGGGGTTGTTGTGACCCGGGGGCAGGACCTGGTGCTTGGCCTTGTTGAATCTCATTAAGTTGTCCTTGGCTCATTGATTGAGTCTTTCCAAATACCTCTGTAGAGCCTTCCTACCTTTGAGCAGATTGACACTCCCACACAACTTGAGTGATTCCTCCTGCTGTAAAGAAGACATCTAAAATAGGTCAGAGGCCCATTCTTGCTACATTGACCATTTCCCTGGAATAACTATATAGAAAGACTAGACTATTCTTGAAATGTGTGTTTCTAGAGTATGATAATTGTGAAAGATACAGTTCTAAAGTAACTGTTTATTACTATGTCTGATGTTTTAAGCATGAAATTAAAGATGTTCTCTCTAATTTTCTGAATAGTTTTTTGTTGTTTTGTGTGATTTTTGGTGGAGTTTTTTGCTTGTTTGTTTCTTTTATGTGCTTTCGGGTTTTTCATTGTTTTTGATGGTTGTTTGGCTGGTTGTGTGGGGTTTTTTTGTTTGGGTTTTTTTTTTTGGTCTTAGTGGTGGTTGTTTTGTATTAACTAATGACCAGTTCTAGGGTACCTTTATTAATTACTGATCTTGCTTATCAATCTCTTTTTCTGTTAAATTTCCATCTTTGACTTCTTTATATTCAACATTTTTAAATAAATGAGATTGCAGATAGTGTGCAGCAAATATAATTCTGCTAATGAACTTGTTAGATGCCCTTTTGAGGATCTTGAAAGCTTCTTATGAACTGGCAGGACTGCTCTAACAGCAAATTGTAATTTTGGATGTAGAGGTATAAATGTTTTGGCCAAAGAGCATGTAGGATTAAGAGAAGAAAGGGAAGGCGAGGGAAGGCAAGGCGTGGCGAGGCAGGGAGGGAGGCAGGGAGGCAGGGAGGAAGGAAGGCAGGAAGGAAGGCAGGAAGACAGGCAGGCAGGCAGGCAGGCAGGAAGGCAGGAAGGCAGGCAGGCAGGAAGGAAAGAAAAGAATGAAAGGAAAGAATGAAAAGA
>VZUI01055313.1:0-98930 GCA_013401135.1 Cettia cetti | reverse complement strand
GGGCAGCGCCCGCAGCGCCCGGCCGCGAACGAGCCCCGCACGGCCTCGGCCGCCGCCGCACCCACGGCCGCCGCCGCGCGGGTGTCTCTCCTCGGCTTCGTGGAGGGGGAGGCCCGGCTGGGCCGCTGTGCCGTGCCGGGAGGGGACGGGGAGTGGAGGGTGCTCGAGGGTGTCGCGGGGAGCTCAGTGTGCCCTCCTCTGTGCTTGCAGATGCCCCCGAAAAAGGGAGGCGACGGGGTTAAGTCGCACCCGATTATCGGAAGGTTCGGGACGTCCCTGAAGATCGGGATCGTCGGGCTGCCGAACGTGGGGTAGGTGTTGGAGGCCGGGCGGGGGGCTCCTCGCTCTCGCCGCGGTTGCCCCTGCGCCAGGCAGGACCTGAGGCGCTCTCTGGGCGCAGACAGATGCAGATACGAGCTGAGGGACACAAGTCTTACTGCTCAATGATGGACTTCCATCTTTAGCTGGAAATACTTGCGGGTGGAGCGACGCAAAACTGGCAGCGATAGGCAGGTGTGTACGAGTCTGGACAAGATGATAGTGAAGGGTTCAAAGCAAGGAAAAGTCTTAGTAATTGCTGAGTTTTATAAAACACTATGTCCTTTGCATTTTCTTACCTCCACTGTTGTGTATGCGTAATACGTTATTTCATGCAGATACTTATGTGCACGTGCACAACAAATTCCTTTTATATTTTGAGATGATGTACGCAGGAAGGGGTTAATTATTGCGTGTCATTAGCTGTGAAGGGGACTTTCTTGAAACTTCTTCAGAGTTTGTAGTAAGACAAGCCTAAGTGACAGTTTGGAAGAGATGATGGAATGTTAGTAATTAACTTCTGTCAGGCTTCTCATCTGTAGTTGTTCGTTGTTATGGCTCCTCACAGGAGCTGTACTTGAAAAGGAGAATGAATTGATTTCCTGGAGAATATACATGTGAAACTGTTTGGTATTAATTTGTGTGTCCTATTTACTAAAAGAAGGTCTCAGCATTCTTCATCTTTAAATCTTTAACAAATTAGAGAACAAACTTTTGTGCATGTCTTAAAGCCGGAAGCATTGCTTTCTTATGTTTTCATTATCATTTATTTTATATTTTAAGGTGTAGCTAATATGTACTCAAAGGAAATAATTAGCTGTAGCATTGTACTGTATCTAAATGGGGATAAAATAGCATTTTCAATTATGTTATAACTTAAAAAAAAAAAATTAGTGACTTTTGAGCATGTTGACTATATGCAGAGCAGCTCTGAAAAACACAACAACCTGAATATTTATTGTAGAAGATTTGGGACTTAATAAATCAAGACTTGATCTTTTGGCTTAATAAATGCCAGCTAACAAAGTAATCTGTTATTTGGTTTAAGGGGAGGTGTTCTCTTTTTTTCTCCCTGGTAGAGTACAATGTAAATAAATCTGAAGGAACAATATACTTGTGGAAAGGGTGAGTCATGGCAAAACTAGTTAAAAAAAACAGTTTCAAGCATCCTTACCGGTGTCTCCCTGTACTTGAAGAAAATGAGAAATAGCCAGTAGGGCTGTACGTTACTTTTGACTTAATTTTTTTTTTTTTTTTGCTAACATGTGTACAATATACTTATGTAGGGGATTTTTAAAGGATAGGGAAGAGAGGTAAACATCACTGAGTTTCAGTGGGACATTCCAGATGCATGTGTTTTCTGCTAGAATCAGGGGAATGGTCACTGCTGTTGAAGTAAATGGAAAGCTCAGTATCCCTTTGGGTTAGAATAAGATGTGGTTTAATCCAGTACTTTTAAAATGCTTCTAAATTGAATTACTTTAAGAATGTTTGTATGTCATTCATAGGAAATCAACGTTTTTCAATGTGTTAACAAAGAGTCAAGCGGCAGCGGAAAATTTTCCTTTCTGTACTATTGACCCAAACGAGAGTCGTGTACCTGTGCCAGATGACAGATTTGACTTCCTATGCCAGTATCACAAACCTCCAAGGTAATTCTTAATGTTTTTATTCAGTTAGGCAGCTGAAATAGTATTACTGAACCAAAACTTTTCGTAAGAGTTTAATGCAATTGTAATGTCTAGAAGTTTGTTACTGACATCTGTTTTAGAATGTGAAATTATGTGTCTACCTGGATTATACCTGTCCCATGCCCACGATGTGACCTTTATTGTGAAAGAATGATAAATGTAGGAGCTCTCAGTCATTGCTCAGCACCATTTGGTGCTTGGTGTTCCTGTCTTTGAAGGTGGTTGCTCCCAGGTGACTTGGAGGATCTTCTGAAGAGATTTGGAAAATGAACAGTAGTGGACATACCTAACTCATCATAAGGTTGCTCATTTGAAAGATTTCCACCCTATACTTTGAAACATTCAGAATATTGTATGTGCTATAGGCAGCTAAACAAATATCTGTTGTTATCCCTGCATTGTCAGTTATTTGGCACTAAGTTTTATGGGCAATCTTTTTTGTCCCCGATTTTCTCTCCTTTTAAAGGCTCTGCTGCTTGTTCTGTGATAAATCCAAGGATATTCCTACACTACATCTCTTCTGATTCTTTCATTATTCTAGGAGTGTTTTTTAATTTTGTCACTTTTTTTTTTTCTGTTGACTGTAATCTGCTGTGTATGTCCAATGTGGGAACGTTCGTTTTTGACTTGAACAGCAAAATTTAACGTGTTTTCAGAAAGCAGAAACTTAAATAGGGACTTGTGACTCATTAATTTTAGTTTGCAGTTACTTGCAGAGGTATCTTGAATCAAGTGAGTGTACATAAATTATAGGGCAAACTAGCAAGCACATGTGTGCTTTTTTTCAACTCTCAGGGCTTAGTTTTAGAGCCAGATGTTACCCACAGTTAAAAAAGATTGATTAGTTGCTAATCAAAAATCCATTTTCTGACATAATTTTCAGATTTAAGCAAGCTGTTTCTGTCTGTAACTATTGTGCAGTTTTAAAATAACTGCATTAATATGAAGCTGTTTGTTTAGGTGGATTGCTATAACATGTTAGTTACCTTGTTTTTCCTCCTCAAGTCAGTGTTTAGCATGATGGTTACTGCATGGATCTTAGAAACAAAACTGCTGAATTAGAAAGAGCTTTCAGGCTGTTGACTGTGCAAAGATAATGGTGTCGGCTTTTAAGTTTTGTTGACAGTTTTCTTCTAACTTGTACTATTAGTGCTTTGGCCATATCACTAATCTCTTTTTCTTCTCATTAGCTATGAATGGCTACTCCCAAATTAATAGTTGAAGTGACAGAGAGATTATTACCTCTTCTCTCATCCTGCCTCTCATCCTGCCTTTGGCCTTCTATTTTACAGGGAGTGCTAAGATTGTAAATACTTGTATGTGTGTTCTCTGACTAGCAAATTCTCCTTCCCCTCCCTCATCCTTGTCACTCTAAAATATTAATGAAAATAGTATATTTTCTGAATCTGTATTCAGTAAATATATTGAGTTTGATAATAAGCTGGATAATCAGCTTTTAATTGAATGGTCTTTTGACTTTCTACAGATATTTGTTACTTAAAGTTGATGAATGTGGTCATTAGTGGATAGTTGTAGCTCCTGAGTTCACTTATGCTACTTATATGATTTTTGTGTTTCACTGTAACACTAATAAAGCAGAGATAATCAGTGATAGTCTAGTATGACACTTGACAGAGGTAACTTACTGGGCTGTTTATGCTTGTCTGCCTGAGACTAACTCAGGAAAAGAAGGCTGTAGTCACAAAGATAGGCTACTGAATTGTAATTTAAATGTCTTAATTTCTCTGTATAGTCTTGATTTTGTTCTTCATCTTTATGTAATATGTTCTGTGGTATTTTCTACTTGTTTGGATTAGTAGATGTAATCCATCTGTGCACACAGAATGTTTATAAACAGTGAATTCTCTTTAAATTGGACTCTTGTCTAGCCTCAAAATTTTGTCTTTCAAAATCTAAAGCATTGGGATTTTTATTTCCCATATGTTACACTTAGTCTTCACAGAACTGCAATCATTGTTGGGAGATGGGGAAAAGAAAAAAGGGGTGACTTTGTCTTAACTGAAATAATGTGTGACAGGACAAAGTGATGTTGCCTTGGTGCCTGCTGTGAGCCAGGAGAGGGAGAGGGTTGGGCTGGCAGTCGCTGTCTGTCCCACTGAGCTGGGATTGCTCTGCTGCAGCGAGACTGACTCTGTTGCCAGGGGCATTGCTGGTATGAGTTAGTGGTATTCTGCCATTGGAGGAAGAGTTGGGATTTCAGGTACTGTTGGTTGCTTGAAGATCCATTCCTCTGTCCAAAAAAGAAGAGCCTCAGCTTGGTTGGGACTGGTGTGCTGTTGCTTGTTAGCCCATGCCAAAAGCAGACTGGTATTAACTGGAAATGTAAATGTTTGTAAATGAAATCACATAGGCAAAAATTTAGAGACTATTATCTTCAGGTAAATCTGTACTTAATAGATTAAGCTACACTGGCAGAACTTGTAACCTGTGCTTTTTTTCTTTCTGCAGCAGTGGGATGTATGTGACTGTTGACAATAAGTTGAATGATTTAGACTGTACACAGAAGGTGGGCTCTAAGAACTTTCAGTAAAAGCTGCTATGTTGTTGTCAAATGATATAGATGATTTCTGTGAGCTTTAGTGTCACTACTGCTTGCTTGGTGTGAATGAAGCTGTGGATACTAAAAAAGAAGAGAAACCTTAATATATTAAGCACAGTTCTGAATGCTTGTTATTTTAAGGTATTTGTTTATATTATGTTACTAACTTAATTATGTATTTAAGATACTTATTTGTTTATTATAAATTTGATACAATATTCAGTGAAAACTCAGTTGTTACCTTGTGCCCACGTGTAGCTTTCTAAGAAAGGAAATGGTTGATTTTTTTATTTTGTTGTCCTCCTACCCCTGTTACTGCAGTACAGGTACTTTCAAGCAAGGTTTTACAGACTAATGATTGGATTAGTTCCAGTTTAGTAGCTGGAAAGAGAGTATTTTCTGTAGACTGATTCACTTCAGCGGGAACTAAAGCAGTATTCACCTATCTATGAATACTAAGTAGGTAGCAGAGGATGACGTCTGCTAATTCTGTAATGGAAAAGATATGTTTTTCATCTCAACAAGTAGCTCCTGACATGAAAATTAGGGTATGGAAGCCAGAAAGAGTTGCTCTGTTAACTGCAATTAATATTTTATGGGACAGTGTGTTTAGGAGTGATGTGTGTCTCACACAAAAAAAGTCCTGTGTCTATAGTGAGAGCATCTGACTTTTTAGTAACTTAATAAGAGCTTTAATGAAGCTATTTTCTTGAATATTTTTTGTTCTAAATTTAATTAAAATGCTGCTTAATCACCTTAAAATTAAAACTACTTTTTAGTGTAAGTATGTCAAACTCATGTAATTTGAACAGTGATTTGTGTCCTAACTCATGAATAGCTTGAAAGCCTCTGTGTGGATGTACCCACCACTCTTAGCCCACAGGTCCCCCAGCCTGTTCCACAGTGGTAGTGTGCCTGACCAGGAGATGTGCCTCAGGTGACACTGGGGTCCAGCCTCAAAATGACTTTCACTAAGGTGGTAGAGGAAACTGCAATTTCCTCTTTATTTCATGTATTTTGTGCCCCAATAGTCTCCTCACTGCAATTATTTGCAATTTTTTTTCTGCTTTAAGCTACATGACTAACTAAAAGAAGTACTCAGGAAGAAGCACTGTAAGCCTAAGGTAATTAACCTACAGCCTAACTGTAAGTAATTACACCTAATGACTGCATTGGCTGACAGGAATCAGCCTATCTGAAAATATTAATAAAAAGGTGATTTTAAAGTCTTATGTTTCTGCCTCCTCCCTTGATTAAAATCAAATGATATTATAAACAGGAATGTTTGGGAGAAGGAATTAATCAAAGTACTTAAAAAGTTGTGTTTGTTTCATTCCTTGTTTGCACCTGTGAGTTGTCTTGCACACGTGTTCACAAGCACAGAGCTTATTGCGACCACAAACGTTTCTATTCCACCTAGACTATTTTTAATCTAACTTGGTTGCCCTTTTCAAACTTAAAGTAATTTTGGTTATCTCAAAGGAGGATAATATCTTAATTGCAACCACCCTTCTTCAACTCTAGCACTGTCCATTATACTTCAGGATCTCTGTCTTTTTTTGTCAGCAGATTGCTTTCATTTGTTTTGTTGCGTTGCCGACTGGTAAAATTCATTCATTCAGATCTTTAGTGCTCCAGTGATGGATACTGAACTAAATCTGAGTAAATTCCATTGCTGTATAGATCATGAAAGTCCTCTGCAATATTAAATGCAAGTTCCCTTGAACTCATTGTAGGATAGTGTACTCAGATACATGATAAAGTTTTAAAGTCAAAATTATGCAATTGGTTGCTGGAAAGCGTTTTGTAGAAACCAGATCAGCAGTGGGACTTTCTGAGGGACATCATGTGGAACTTAGTCTATGTTTAAGAAGAGAGCATGTAGATGGAAATCACCTGTAGTTTCAAAGTGAGAGGTCAGTAACTTTTCAGGCTGGAACTCTAACATATCAACATCTATAAAAGAATCCCATTTTTTTTACAGAAAATTACTGGAAATTGGTAACTATATCCTGTTGTTATGTTCTTTTTCCTGAGGTGTTACTGAGTTTGCCTGCTCTTCAGTTTGTTCTGAGCCTGTGTAAATCACCTGGGCTGTGATGTGTGTTCTAGCACTGCTTATTTGCCAGCAGTGAATGAACATTCTTCAGTAGTGGTGACTTGAGCCAATTTTTCTGCCTGATGGAAGAAGGCAACATTTAATTAGTTGTATTTTGTTGGTGTAATAACTTACTGAATAGGTTGAGAATGCAGGTGTTTGGTATGTACACAGAGTATGTGTTGTAATCCAGGTCTCTTACCTTGTTGTAATTCATATAAGTGAAATTTAATTAGATTTTTCACTTCTGGTTCATGTGCCATTAGGTTCAAGTCTTGTTTGTCAGAACCATGGATAAAATGCTATTAATGAAATCATTCTTGCTTAGACATGACCAGGGTTCATCTGCAGGACCAGCTTCTTTGGAAGCAGATTCCTTTAACTGCTCAATGAGGGATTTTGCTTCCATTGGTCAAAACTGCTTGCAAGATTGATTGTGGGAGCTGTAATAGGGAGTACAGTCTCCTGTAAGAGGGAGTTCCAAACTGGTGTTTGGAAATGAGCCAAAAATAACAGTGAGGACAGACTGAGAGTTGAATGGCTCTCAAAGAGATTGTCACAATATACATGTTCTCTTTTGGTGTTGCTGCTTTTAACAGGTCATTTGTGATTGGTAACAGATGACTCTTACTTAAGTTGTATGAATTTTCAGAAAGGAAGAGGAATTTATCTTTTCTGCAGAATATATAACCCTATGGATGCATAAGCCATTTATTTCTGAAAATGCCCTAACCACCAGACTGCAAAACTGTACTTTGTCTGACCCAGTGAGTCTTGTGCTCTTTGCTCCACCATGCAGTGAAAGTGGTACACTAACACAAACTCAGTGCTACTGTTTTTCAACGTGAGGTAAAAAATCCCTGCTCAAGCATTATATCTGTGTTTAAAATACAGAGATACTTCTGGATTTGGTCTTCTGTTTCATATTAATAATCCTTGTGACTTGCTTTATGGTAGATTGGTGTTGCGCTGATTTGTACAAATGATCAGTTGATGCCACCTGTTTCTGGTGATCATTTGAGGCTCAGTGACATTATGCTAATGCTGACTAACGAATCTTAAGAAATGGAAATTAATTTGTTTAGAGGAGGAGGAAAAAAAGCAAAATGCAGTTAAGTGTTCAATAAACCATATTCAAGATATACGGTACTTTTGTCCCATTCTGTGCAGTGTTCTCTGTTTATTTAGTTTCATAATGTTTACTCTTTGTCCTTCAGAGTAGTAGCAAGTGTGACTAGCTTGTGCCTTTTTCTGCTTTTCTGTGTATTCATCTTTCTGCCATGAAACAGAGATATAGACTCGGGAAGGTGTCTGCCGGTGGGGGTAGTTTTAATTTGCTTGGAATGTGAGCCTTGTGGTACCCCAAGTGAAGGTGAGAAAGCTCTGGAGACCCACACACTTCAAAGGTCTCTTGCTTGTATTACTCAGCTGTGAAAGAAATGTGCTGGGGTTTTCTTTCTATTGTGTAGCAAATGAGGTTGATTCTGGTGATAGAACAGCCATCTGCATATGAAGGTATCTGTCTTGCTCTGATGTGGCATCTTTGTAGTGAAAGTGGGAGTTGTTCTGATGGCTGGCCAGGAGGATAATCCAACCAGAAAGGTGAGAGGGGAGCATAGAGCATTTCTTACACCGCCTTTGTTTTCCTTAAAACACAGTTTAAAATGACAATGGAGAAGTGCTTTAAAGAGTGGCATTTTTCTGTCTTGCTCTGAGTGAGTAGTTATGCATCAAAAAGCAAGGACTAGGAAGTTGCCCGCAGTTTCTTCTGAAGTATGTTCTGTTTGTATCAGGCAAAAGGAGTTACTGGGTTAATACATTAATATTTACTGGCTTTTATTTTCAGAATATGAGTTACTCTTGCTGGTGTCTTAAATAAGGATTTGTTCTGAGTTTGTGTACTGGTAGTTAAAAAAACGTAGCGAGATAAAAACGTGAAATTTGCAAAATTGGTTTGCTTATGGCGTGTACTTATATTCATGTTCTTTTGATTGCATTTCACAGCATTAACTTACAGCACACAGTGTCTGTCTTCCCAGGGATGGGCCCTTCTTTTCATGGGCCTAGTGAAGTTCAGAGTCACTATTGTGTTACCTGAATTCAAGTTACATACTGTATTGTGTTTCATAATTGCTTCTAAGTATATCACAAAGATATTAATTGCATAAAACATTATGTTCTAATTTATTATACCTCGCAGGTTTAGTGACACTTTGAACTTCACCTTGATAAACAAAAAGATTTTGTCCAGATCTTGTATCGTGATATTATTTTACTTGAAAGAAATATTTTTTCTTTGGAAGTGCTAGAGCAAGATTGAAAACAAAACCTTTAGGTCACCACTCTTCCAGAAATAATTGATGTTCCTTACTCAGATTCTAGTGAATCATCTCTCCCCAAGTTAGAGAGTTAATTTGAAATGAGAAGGCACATCTCCTGATTTATTTGCAGTCAAATGTAAGTGGGGTAGCACCAAAGGAAAAAAGTTGGAATTGTGTTTTGTTCTTCCTAAGTCAGTTGCTCAGACCAGAGACAATGATCCATAGATTTCCGTAACTACGTTTTTTCCTGTCTGGGCTATAGCTGCCATACCAGGCACTGTGATGAGAATGGTGATTATCCTGCTAGTGGACTTTTTTGCTGATGCAGATTTGACAGCAGTCATGTTGTCAAATATTTCAGTATTTGAAAAAAAATGTATTTATCATCGAGTTGTTACACTAATAAAAATAAAGCTCAGTTTGGGCTGTGGACAATAAAGATTTCAGAAATGTAATACTGCCTAGAAGATTACTGGCGAGGTCATCCCTAGCCCCCATTCCCACCTTTGTCGTTGTTTCTGTCTGTGGGCAGCACTGCAAAGGTAGGTCTTTGGAAAAGGCATCTTAAGATAGACCACAGAATTTTTATCTTTGGATTTGAATCTGTGTTGAAGAATTCTCACCGCAGAACAGAGCAACAGAACATTCTGACTTCCAAATCAGCTCATTTTGCTCATGCTGCCTTCAGGGCAGTCACACCCCTTTCCTTGGGGGTGTGAAAGCTGTGGGTTTGGGTATTTGCTATACTTACTGCCACTAAAATAGTGACCTGCTTTATTAGTCCTAGCATAGTGCTAATGAAATGTGATGGCGATGAAGTGTTTGATGGGAATGAACTCCTCTTCCAGCTATTTATTTTGGAGCCATCAAGCTGGAGATCTTGAGACTGTGGTGTGCTGTTTCTGGTCTTTTGTAAGTGAGGGGTTTGCAGCATTTCAGTGTGGTTCTGTCTCTGCCATTGTTCATAATGATGATGTTATTTGCATAGAGCATATGAAGGTGCTTTTAGTCAACACCTTATCACAAAGTTTTAGTGCTTTCTTGGGGCTTTTTCCTGACTCAGCTGGATTTTGAGAAGTATTGGTTTAGAGTGTGCATGAGAAGTTTAATGCTCATTAAGTTATTTGTTCATTTCTAAACAAGTTGAGAGTTTGTGGAGGAGAGAAGGTTTGCAGTTTATAAATTTCCCAGAATTTTAAAAGCTTTTTTCTGTCAGCTAATTTGTACTTAATGACTGTTCTGTTGCTATATAAAATGCCATGTGAACATGTCTGTTTAACCCTTTGCTATTCACTATGGTGGAAAACATCACAGCTGTTTGTTATAATACCATCTTATCTGCATTTTTTCAATTGTTTGCATAACCCTGAGCACTGCTAATTTTAATCAGCACTGTACTAAAGTGCACTTTTGAGAGAGTTGCATAACCTACTGAACTAAACTTAGAGGTGTACAGTAGGAGAGTGCAATGGCCTTTTGTGTCTTAGCCCTTTGGTTCTGTGAACACTGCATTACACATGACATATTTGTGCCTCAGTCTTCTAGGCCTGCTTGATTATTTTGGAGTTGTCTGTATGATTCCACACTTCAAAACTAGTTTACTTAATTTTACACAAATATTTACAGAGAACTTAGAGAACAGAAATTTCCCCAATCCCATGTTTTACATGGGATTGGGGAAATTTTTTCTTATGCATTCCATACTGTGATGTTTAACTTGTTCCAGAAAAGAAGTGTTGGGTTTTCATGTTCTGAATTTATTTCTGTCCCAAAAATTTTGGCTAATACGCTTTAGTAATGAAACTTCTAACTTTTGTATTTCAGCAAAATTCCAGCATTTCTGAATGTGGTGGATATTGCTGGCCTGGTGAAAGGAGCCCACACTGGACAAGGCTTAGGAAACTCCTTCTTGTCTCACATTAACGCCTGTGATGGGATCTTTCATCTGATGCGTATGTAAACTTATCTGTTTTCTCTGGCTTAAGGACAGCATTGTTGTACTGTAGTTAATAACTGTGGAGCAAATGTCCATGACAATTTAACTTCTGCCATTCAATTCAAAGCCATCAGGTCTTGGGTTTTTCAGCCAAGACAATCCTCATCCTCTGCTATCTAACAGGTATGCTTTTCTTCATTAGCCTTGTTCTGAAGACTTAAAAAGAAACTGAGTTTTTGGAAACCTGCGGTAATGATGTGTCATTTTCTTTTGCCAGCAGTGCATGGTAGTTTATTTGTTTAATTTCATAAAGAAGAAGAAATGGAATGTGTTAACAAAAGACAGAAATGAAGGTAGAAATCTGCTGCTTTTGTAAATCCTTAAACTTTGCAGATCCTGAGAGGATGAAGTTTCTTTGTTGCCTTTTACCAAGTTCCTGGTGAACCGTGTATTTTTGGGAACCAGTGCCCTCAAACCAACTGTCGGTTTTCAGCCGGGTGGGTGGACACTGAATCTCTGCAGTCACAGTAGAAAGTGGTTTAAGGAGAAGGCAGGCTGCTCCTGTTCAAGGACAATGGGCAGGGGACTGGAGGGTGAGATTTGTATGCCAGCAAGCTGGAAAGGAGGTGTGGTTGAAGATGAAGAGAAGATAAGAACAATAAAATGTTGGTAAGAAGAGCTGTAACAGGAAGTGATCTGGGGATTCTGTGTTTTCAAAGCATGAAAAATTTAGTGTTTGTTTTCATTTTGATTTGATCTGGAACACATTTTCACCTTTGAGCCCTGAGAGTGTTGCTCCATGCTGTTGTGATATGCACTACTACTGCCTGTGGTAATGGCAGCATGGGAAGCAGCAGAGCCCTTCAGAGAATTGGTCTTTTTCTTTTTTATGGATGCCAGGCAGGAAGTCAGAAGCAGGTCATTGTGGTATTGTACTGTAGACTTCAAGCTCTGCATGCCTGAGTATATTGAAGAAAGGCTTGTTAGCTTTGACTTAGCTTGGTTCAGTTGGCAATTTTGCTGAAAGCAGTTGGAGAATTAACCAAGTTGTATTAATTAAGGTAACAATAGGTAAGAAAGTGCCTTGATAAGAATGGATTAGAGTATGATGAGACAAACTTTGGGTATCTTACCAAAGGTATTTTATAGTTCTAGGCTAAAGGGTTTGAGCCTGTTTCCTTTTCTTTAGGACAGAAGTTTTATTTGTGAGGTTTTTAGCTGCCATAACAGTAATATACTGTTGTTACCTCTTTGTGTTCTGAGATGTTTTTGGAGAAGGCTGTTGCCTATCAGTGGATGCACCACAAGGTACACTGGTGAGCTCTTACATGGCATAAAGCTGAGGAGAAATGCTAGCTGTTTCAACCTGGCTAGTTTTCTACTTTCTTTATTTCATTTAAAGAGAGACAATACCCCCATCTTGAAATGGCTGTGGATTTTCAGCCTTCAAATTTCCATATCTTTGTTAGACTGACTTTTCCTTAGATATGTGGTTGTCATTAAATCAATAAAAACGTTGTTTATGTGTGTATATTTTAATATATGCAAAGAAAGACAACACATGGCAACCACACATGGTAGGGTAACAGGACAAGTAAAAGGAGAGGTAAGTTTGTGTTGGGCACCACTGTGTTTTTATACATGGTTAGTGACAGTATGAAGTAGATTCTTTTAGCTCAGCAAACAAGGCAATTAAGTTTTCCCCTGAAGAAAAGAGCATTCTTGGGTTTTGGTAATTTGTGTAGATTTTTTTTTCTGTAAAAGTGCATAAACCGAAAATTATTTACTGATACTTACACTAAACCAGTTGGTCTCCATACACTTAAAAAGAAACCTTTCAGATGTTACCCCAATTCCTTAGAGGTAGGGGTATAATTTACTTTTGGTCACACCCAGTTATGAACACCTCAGACAGATATACTTGCTTACTTACTGACAGAGTGAATTGGGGATTTAATTTTGAAATGGTTGTCTGTCCTGGATGTGGTATTTGCAGTCCCATAGTAACCTGACATGTGCTTTAAGGTACTTACAGCTTTGTTCATCTTCCAAGTTTCAGAGTTTAATTTGAAACATTTCTGACAGTTCTGTTCTCCACCTTTCAGGTGTACTGCAGTTTAAACGGAGGCAGTGGTTTTTGTGGTGGCAGAAGGCAGGCTGTTTGAAGGTTATCATACTGTTTAATGGCTTTAACCACCTTTCAACTTTTATGGCAGATCAGTCACAAGTACTTGTAGAAAATTACTTTGTCTCTATGTTGAACTATAAATGGCAACTTTATTACAAATGTAAATTTACAAATTACACTTAAACAATGCTTCAGTGAGGAAAATGGTAGATATCAGTATTTAGTCCCTGCTATATCTCTGTCAAGTTTTTGAATGTACTGGATGTTAAACATCCAGAGCTCTTCATGGTTTTGAATTTCTCTTCCCACTGATATTCTGCAGTCCTAGTTTTCTAGCAAATATGTTCCACATTCTTCTCTTATTTTTAGTTTCTTTAATGAAATCCAGTCTCTTCAAAGGTACAGAAATTGGGAGGAAGCTTGTCTGTAAAAGTACTTTGCTATCAAATGCTCCTTTTCAATTAATAAAAAACCATTAGGGTTGGATGCCCAATGTTTAAAGTAGGGTAGGCACCGCTGAGTTTTGACATGAGCTATCTCCTGGCATGCCAGTCCTGCAGAGGATTGTTGAACTGCCTACAGTGACTCGCTGCTGGGGGAGTGCAGGCAGGTAGGGCTGGGAACCTTTTCTCCTCTGGAAGTGCTCTGGCTTCACAGCAGAGGAGCTCCAGCTGCCTTTTAGCAGCAGGATGGGGAGCTTGGTAACTGATAATCCGTGAAATCTTGTTCTTTGTGATAAGAGTGAAAGAACTATGAAGCTAGGTAAACATCCCCTGCGGTCCTACGGAAGTGACTGGTGTGACCAATGCAAATGGGTTCCTAGAAAGCTTTAATTGCTTTTACTCCAGTTTTATGTTGGTTAAAACTGGGAATGTTTAGTCCACCCCCTGGTTCTGCCTCCTTCAGGGTTTTAGCTAACTTCTAAAGCTATTTGTCATTACTTAAAGCTTCAATAGCTAAGAATCGTGTCAGTTGAGCATAGTTTATTTTTACTTGAAAAAAGCACTAATCAAAACGGTTGCAGTATTTTTGCTGATTTTTGCTCAGCATTTAAAATCAAGTTGACTTAACTTTTTTTTGCCATCATGAAGGTTTTAGTAACTTTTAGTAATACTGCCAGTGTTCTGAATAAGATGCATCCTCTTTTTCACTTACTTTTTGACTTCCTATAAAAATGTGTGTATTTTCTATATAAATATTCTAATCATCTGTAGCTTTTATATAATTGAGGCATGATGTGTTTCCCCCCCATGTTCTCTAACAAGAAGCCATACCTGCTGATTGCTGCTCCTGGAATCCGAGGAGGCATGTGAGGATATCACATAGCCGCACTCTGCTGCGCTAACATTTCAGTGAACAAAGTATGACTTACTTCTCATCCTTTCAGCATGTGTGTTCTGTGCTTTGGGAATCAAAGTGCCTCAGTTTATGCAGCTGTAGCTTGGCTCTGTCACTTCTAATATCTGAAGCTGGTTTTTTCATTGTTATAATGTGTCAAAATTCACCTTGAAATGATCTCTAATGTTTTAAGACATATCTGTATCAAAAAAAGTTGTATTGTCTTTGACATACTTTGGTTCAACTTTTTGAAGATGCTTTGGTTTTGTTTTATATTACTAAATGTAATTGACACCTGTTAAAGAAGGATGGCCTGTTTACAAATACAAACCTTTCACTGCTTAGCTACCAAAGTTTAAAAATTTCTGCACATATCAAACTTTTTAGTGTTACACAATCAAGATGTATTGATGTATGCTGTTGAGTAGATGATAGTTCCTACTGAAATTGTCCTTTCTTATTTGCTATTGGTGCAATTGAATTAAAGTTTAATAAAATATTTGCAATGGTTCATAGTTAAGCTAAATTTTCAGTTGGCTTTCAGTAACTTCTCCATATTAAATCCAGAAATTGTGAAAGCTTTCAAAATTAACTGGCAGTTGCATCTGTGCATTCATCTAATGGTTGTGAGGTTTTTGTTTGTAGATTTGTTTGTTTGGGATTTTTTTCGGTTAAATATTGTACAGTGTGTTGATTTTGAGAAAAGGCTTTGCATAGGAGGTTTTTCTGATTAAAGTTATGAAAATGGCATTCCTCTTCTCCTTTTAGCAAAATCATCACCAAAAGTGAAATAATTTGTATTTTCAAGACTGTTTTTACATTGCATGTTGCAGTTTCAGAATGTCAGATCACAGGAACAAAACAAACTAGGGGTAATTGTCTTAGGCCACGTGTTACCTGTCTTTGAATTTTATGTCTCCACCTTCTGATACTATGCCTTGGAAGGGAAAGGCCTTGGAAGGCTATTAATATTTATGGAGATACATACAAATTTACTTATTTGTATTAGTTTTTCCTCGTTAAAAAAATGCTTTTGTTGCAGGAGAGGAGGATTTTTCAGAGGTTGCTTAGCTGTGTTTTGCTTTGGAGCTTTTATTCATGTAGATCTCCTCCCTGCAGCAGTTTTGTACCTGCAGGCAGAAACAGAATGCACCTGTAGTGACTGATCCCTGGCTGATCAGGCCTTTGCAACCTTCTTGGTGCTGTACCACATTCTGTGGTAATGAGCAAGACTGGGGACAGTCCCTTCTCAAAGCAGGTGAAGTTAAGCTCTGATGGAAACAACATTCTAGAGAGGAATTCCATATGCATACAAGTCTTCATTCCCCTTTTGGTAATGTGAAGTAAAAAGAAGAAGCATGTTTGAATAAAGTTTTGGGGTGGTTGTTGTTGTTTGGGGGTTTTTTTGTTGTTTTTTTTGGGTTTTTTTTTTTTTTTTGCGTTTTTTTTTTTTTTTAGTTTGGATTCAGTATTCAGTTTGAGGCAGAAAGACTCCATAAAATGCCTGATAAAAAAGAGATTTGAAGAGACAATGAGCCATGGAAGACTTATTCCCAAGAAGTACTGCCTTGACACAAGATTTCTTGCATGTGTTTCCACACATGGAGTTGTCATTCGTGTCATGTACTAACTTAAAGCCACTTTGGAGACCTAGTGCTGTCTAATGCTGTTGGATTTTTCTCGCTGCATCCAAGGATGGAAGCACAGCAGATTTTTTGCTCGGAAATAATGTTGGTAGAGAGAAGACATGTTTGTGCAGACAACTGCTCAAAGAAGCTTCTTGAGAAATAACCATGTAGGATTTGAGTGTTTGTACAGCACCCAGCAGCAGAGGCAATGGATGTCAATGAAATTGAAGTAGATCGTGTGCCAGAGCAGGCATCACAGTGGCTGTTGTCTTTTGTATGTGCCTACTCTTCAATACAAGAACATGGAAAGAGACTTAGGATGAAGGCTGGTGCTTAAAAGCAGTTGTTTGTAGAAGGATCTGAAGAGCAAAAAAAGAGTCTTGTGTGTGCTTTGGATACTAGTATTAGTATACTATTTGGGTACTAGATTATTGTCCAAAATGTTGATAGTGGAATTAAAGGACCAGGATGGGATTCTTGTGAATCTTCTCTTGTGCAGTTTCAGTTACTACTACTACTTTGTAACCTACGCCTGCAAGAGGGAGGGAGACCATTTTGTACACCAGCATCCTGTCTGATATATCAGTGCCAGTACAGGATCAACTAGCTTAATTTGGCCAGCTGTGGAAAACTTTAAATTAATCAGATTTTTCACTTAGGCAAGAAGATAATTACAGGAAGGGCAATGACCTCTTATGCTGAAAAATTGCAGAAGAACGTTGCAAGATCTGCCATCATCCTTGAGCAACATGTTAGTGTGTTTGTGATGCAGGAAATCACATTATAAAGTCACCCTAATCTCCTGTTTTGTTGCTGATGTTTCTTTTCTTTTGGTGTGCATACGTGAACAAAATTTGTGAGTTTGAACCTCAAAACTTTCTGCAGTATTCTGTTTGCAGCTTTGTCTCCAGCAGAGGAGTGAATTTGTTTTCCTGGGCATGTGGGTGCAGATTGTGGAACAGGTGCTGGAAAATTGTCATCACTGTAGTGAGTTAGCCTTTCTGTCTATTGAACAGTAAATTACATTACCAGACTAAGTAAAACTGATACCTGAGCTTTAATCTGTGTTCCTCTATAGGCCAGATAGTTACAGTTTAAAGCACAAATAAACTCAGGTAAGTGTTAAAATAGGTTTCATTCTCAGATTTCTCACAAGTAGTTGTTCTGAGAGCTGAATATGTCTCCCCAAATATATGGATATTAGGAGTAAAAATTTATATGTATCATAATAATCCATGATAATTATATAAATATCTCTAGAGGATATACTTTACTTCTTCAGATAGCGAGTGCTATGAATGTTCAAACATTATTTTATTAGTCAAACAGTCTGAAATTTGTTTTATGTTGAGGTTGCCTCTTGATGTCTCAAATTGAATTTTGATTGTATAGTACCTAGGAGGTTTCAGTCTCAAATATTGTAAAGTCTGTAATTTTATTTAATTACTTACTCTCATTGTGAAGGACAATTACTGTTCTTGCATTCTTGTCTAGCCTTTATCACGGTTTGATAATGCTAGATTTGTTAGTATCACACTAATTGAAGTGACAGTGGATTTTGGAACCCACTTTATCATTCATCTTTAGCATAATATCCTATGCCTCTTTATGTCCAGTTCCCTTTTTGTATCAGAACAGATGAAAACATAAAATTTCCTGTCTAAAGGCCACCACCCTTGCTAGAGTAGCAACATCTAATGCCATTCTATTTATAGATGGAACTTGTTAAGTTTCCTCAGCAGGGACTTAAAGCTATGACCTCGTAGGCCAGAAACAGGAGAGCTACCTACTGAGCTACAAGGGCAATCTCTCAATTCTAAAGAATACATAGAAAATTTCTAATATACTGTACTGTGAGTCATAAAGTACTTGACCAGTAAACCCTCCCTCCCCTGAGAATAAAGACCAGGCAGGCTATCTTTACTGAGTCATTGCTATTATTTGACCTACAACTACTTTTATTATAGTTTTGTGCGTGTGATTAAGCAGTGTGTAATTGCTATTTAGGCAATGCAGATGAGTTTTTCCTCTGTAATACTTCAGAGAAATCGTCAATGTGTGGTAGAGTTGGGGTGTTGAGGTTACTGTTTCTGAAATACATGTTTACTTGTTTGAGTGGGTGTCTTTGTTGGTGTAGCGTATCCTGACTTTTTAAAAACAGTGATAGTTTATTAATAATGTATTAATAATTTTTTATTTGTTGTTTCATGGACTTTCTTGAAAGCTCTTGTGTACGTATATCACGTACTGCGGATAGATTTGTTTTATTTTTCTAATATGAAATGTGACAGCCTGTTTTCCTTTGGTCAGAGGAAGGCTACCTCAGAAAAGGTTAAGTAACAGTTCTTTGCAAAAAGATGAGTGGCTGAGTATTTTCACTTTGATTAGCTTCATGATTGTATCAGAAAGGTGAGTAGTCTGTAAACTGAGAATATTATAGCATCCCTTTCAGAAAGTTGAGAAAGTGTTTTGTTTTTTTTTAATGCAGAGTTTTAAGGAAAATTTTAAACTAGAGAGGTTCCTTGAAGCACTTCTGTTTCTCATTGGAATCGTAGATGGCTGTGCTCTAACACAGCTGGGGGCATGGGCTGCTCTGGGTTTGTGAACAGCAGTAGGAGTTTGCTGTTGCTGCTCAGGGGCTCCTTATCACTGTCCTGCATTGCTTTGGAGTTGAATATGCAGTTTAGTCAATACCAAATGAGCTGAGGTGATAATTTCCAAGGATTATGTGACTTCAGTATTAAAATAGACAACTAGTAGTTTGCATATCTGATCGCTGTGTACTGAACAGTGGAGTAACTACTGCAAATGAACACCAGGAGGAACCTGGCTTTGGGTTTCTTATTCTGGCTGTAAGTTACTTATCCTAGACAAACTAAACAAGGCTTTTGGGTTAGTTAAGATATGGTGTTGTAAGACTTAATTATTATATACCTCCTTTTTTTTCCTGTGTTAAGCAGATTTGTCTGAGATCTTTGAGTAGTCAAATTAAGAGTTCCTTTGTCTTTACCTATGAGAGTTTATGAGACTTTAATAAACTGACAGAAAAACCTCTGGTTCAGTTTCCTTTCAGAATTGCTATTTATTGGAGCAGCCTAGTTTCTACAACAGCCAAAATGCCCTTTTAGAAAAATAGGTGTTTGTCCCTTTCCAAGTCATACATTGTACCAGACTTGTACACTGGATGGGAAGGTCCTCTGTGAGCTGAAGCAGCTCCGTAGTCCCACACCTTTTCTCATGGATATGCTGCCACTTTCTTCTGTGCTGTTGGAACTGGTTGTGAAATCATGTAGTAAAAGAGGGTTTGGGTCTTAAAAATAACCATATTATTCTTGCTGGGTTATCATAAAAATAGGTCATTTCTCTAATCAGATTTAATATGTAATACAGCAAACAGTCATGCTGTTCTAGCTGAGGGAGCATTAAGCTGAGATTGGTAAAATGAAAAATGTTTGTAAAAAGGCAGCATTGGAAATATGCCAGTTGCGTACTTTTTTCCCCCCTGTTTTTTCTTCTAAGTTTACAAGACTTAGGGATGTTTTCTTTCAAACTTTGCATGATGTCCACTGGAGTCTGAAGAAATCTGACTTTCTTATGACAGATATTTATGCTGAGATGTTATTGAGCTGCAGGGTTTGGTTGCAGATGTGCCTTTGTGCTGTTGTAATGCTGAAGTATAGATGTGGAAATCTGCTGACTTCTTTTAGTGAGCCTTCAACAAAGATAGTTGGTATGTTTTCAGTATGATTTCCAGACTTTCTTTTCTGCCCTGATGAAGTCCAGCTTCACTTTGGCTGAAGATGAAGTTTTGCTTTTCTGCTTAGATTTACAAGGGGTTATGTATTAGTCAGTTATCAATGGCATCTCAGCAGAAATTCTTATGGTCTTTTTTTTTTCCTGTTTAGAACTTCTCACTCTTGTATTTGTTCCATTCAGTTTCTCCTAGCTATTTTTTAGTGTATTTCAAGATGAATTTTTATCCTGGTATCTTCTGCAGAAAACCAAATCAGCAGTGGGCTAGATTTAAGTGCTGGGTGTTCATCAGCAGTAGTTGCAAGAGCTGCTTTGGAAACTGTTGATTTAGTTTTGATGCTGGGGGGTCTCTAGCCTCAAACAACACCCTGGAGCCTCTGTGCCTGGAGACAATTAACAAAAATATCAAGCCAAACTTTTTTTTTTTTTTTTTAATACCTCATAAATGCTACTTTTGGTTCTTATTTTAGGTTTTGCAGTTAAAGTGAAGCTTCATCTGTTGTTGATAGCAAGAAGATTCTTCAGAACCTCAGTGTTTAGATAGGTAATTAAATTTCTGCATATTCAAGTAATACATGATTAATTTGCTTTCTTTTAAAGTTAGCTTAAAAGACTATCTTTACTAAATCAAACAACATCCTTTCTTCCTTCTCTCTACCTTCTTCATCACCCTCCTCCATCATACAGGTTTTTCTCCTGATAGGGATGATGGCAGAAGCTTCTGTACCTCAAACTCACTTTATTAGTTAAACTTTTAAAATATGTTTGAGCATAGGTTTGTATTTCAATACTAGCCTAGATAGCTGTTACTGAGATAACAGTTCCTTGACACTTACTGCATATTTTAATGCACCCAGCTTTGGTAATTTGATGTGAAAATTAATGTGTCAAAGCTAAATAGCAGTAGAAATGGGGAGTTGAGTGTGTGAAAGTTTAAGACTCTGGGCTGGGTTCTCTGAAGTGTCAAAAAGAAAAATTAATCCAGTGAATGTCACCATAGAAATTGTGTGTGTGTGTAGTGTACAAGATAAGAAATACTGATGTCGTATTTTTAAGTTGCTATGGATGGCATGGTGAAACTGCCATGCAGAGAAGAAAGTCTAATATGTTGTATGTGAGTTTAATCTGTCCAAACCAGCAAACACTAAAATTTTTTAATCATAAGCAGATGATTATTTCATAGTTTAATGACAAGGCGGAATATAAAGATTGTTTGGGTATTCTTATTACATTTTTGTCTTCTCAAGTTACCTTCCAGTTTTTAAAATATGTAGCAAAATCAGTGAATACCGCACTAGGTAATTTTATTTTCGTTTTAGTTTTTTGATCTGAATTATCTCTGTGTTTATGGTGTCCTTTATTTTACTTTGAAGCCTTTTGCACTTAAATGTAAATGAAATATGTTTCTCCACTCTGTGCTGTGTAGCTGCTTTAATTATTTTTTTAATAACTCTCTGTGTGCGTAAAGAAAACAAAACTGTTCATTGGACTGTGCAGTATTTAGAAAAAGCCCCATGTTGTTTCTGTAATGCCACTCTTGGCCCAAAATTACGTTAAGCAACAACTGAAATGCATCACTTTCAGCTGGTTCTAAGACTTGAAAATATACCTACAGAAATTTCCTTCCAAGAGTACCACAATATTCAGCTATTGTTTGAGGTGCATATAGAAAAGACAGTCAGCAAGAATTTTTTTTAATTAAATTGATTTTAATTTATATATCACAAGGTTTAAATATTGAGTGCTTTGTGCAATTACAAAATGTTGTGAGTGTAGGCAGAGCTCAAGTCAGTGGGATCCAGAACCTTATTTCAGTTTTTGCTTTTAACAAAATAATGGATAATTTTCCCTGAGCCATAGTTCATCTTTGTAGTTGGTATGTTGAGCTTTTATTTGTAGAAATTGTTTAGTCATTATGATAGAACATATTATAAAAATTTTGATAATGAAGAGTTAAAAAGCTCTTAGTGTTTTCTTTTTATAAGCCACCTGTTGCCTTAGATGCATAAGTATATGAATTCGAACAAAGTGCTCATCACTTGTCAGCCATCAGTGGCAGCATAAAAATTACTTGTGGTGCTTGCTTTGCAAGAAGTTCTTTTGTGTTTGTGACATCAGCTTTGTTTTATACAATTAAAGTATTACACGCTAGAATAATCTAAATTGCAACCACTAAATGGTGATGTAGTTCTTTTTTCATAGAGCTGAATTTGTTTACTGGTTGTATACAGCTATTGACTACTGTTTAACATGACATGTCCATTTTGCCTAGAACAATCTTTGGAAAAGGTGTTTTTTTGTGTCCTGTACTTGTCTCCCACCCCCTCCATTCCTCCTCCCTTCTCCATTATGGAGAGCTTTTCCCGTACTTTTTTTTAACAAGTAGATAAAAATACGTTAGGCTTCAGCTTTTTTTTTGCTTTTTTTTTTTTTTTTTCAACTAGCAAATTAGTGGCACATGATGATATTGCAACAGAGAAAAAAGCCTTGCAGTGAAGTGATCCAGACTGCAGGAGATGCTTTGTTCCATATGAACACATTTTGACGTGAACAGAATAGTTTTTGTTTGCATGGTTTAAAATAAGACCCACAAGCAAACCACATTTTTCTGATTCTGACCCTACTGTACTAATGACTGTACAGGTACCTAATGAATGGCTTTCTCTGTTGGAAATACCTAATCTGTGATGTTCTGTTCCTTTGTTATTGCTGCATTTTTCTTTTATTTACATGTCTTCCCATTTCAAAGTGAATGGGAAGAATTTGCATGTGACTTGGCTATGATTTCTTAAAGTTTGTTCTCCTTGTATTAAAACAGATATTCAGTGCTATAGAAATTTGTGGAAAATCTGCTGTCCCCTTCTCAAATTACATTGTATTGAATAAAATGTGATTTTTGTGGAAAATTCGACCAAGTGGGTGAAATTAGTATAGTTTTTTGTGTGTTGGCTGACTATTGCAGTAGGCCTGTCTTGCTGCCTGCAACCTTAGGAAGGGCAAAACATCTCTTCAAAATTTCCATATGCTTGAAGTCAGGTGAGGCATAGTTCCAATTTGAAGAAATGAGGCTATAACCCTATTGCTGATTTTTGTATTCAACTGCTCTGTTTTGGAAGGAATACATGACTACTGTGTAATTCCATATTAATTTGTGTGCAGGACTTACTGGGTCTACTGAATCTGTGATAAAATCTCTGTGGCTGCGTACTAGTCCTGGAGCATTAAAGACTCTCTCCTCCTTGGGCCTAAAGCCTGAGACAGAAGCATATAAATTCAACTTTCCTATTCTTTTATACTGGTCTAGTAATTTGCCCTTCTGAGGAATAATCCAAATTAGAGATTTAGATTGAAATTAAGTTAAAAGTAGCTTATGGTGAGATAATGGCTACAGCACTGTTTCAACAATAATTGTGTGGGGATGGGATATGAAAAGAACATAAATGGAAGGTAAAGACCATGCAAAACAGTATGAAAAACTACAGTTCTCATAATCTGTTTCCATACTCTTTGATAAGAATATGATTATTTTTAAACTGATAAGCCGTTAATGACATTCACTTTAATAAGATACTTTGATTTTATTATTCCAGCATAATTCTAAGCTGCTAACTTGCTTATTATTAATTAATGCTCTCATCCTTTCAGATTTCCCTGTTGTCATTTTTCCTAAAATGTTTGTGTAAGCAAGTAGGGAGAGAGAACAAAAGTGACCTTTTAAAGTACTTCTATGTTTTTTCCAAGGGTGCAGTTCTTCTATTTAGTCATACAGTGTGATTCAAATTCCATGAATTGCAGTCAAGTTCTGCTCAGTGTGAATAAAGGTGGCTTGGTCTGAACCTTGACTAATCAGTATATATTTATAGAAAACAAAAATAAATGTCTTCCTCTCTCCTTTATTGATTACTTTTGCAGACCCACGTTAAGGTGAGCCATTTAGAGTGAATAATTTACCGTATGAGTTAATTGATCACTTACAAATTGACATTCTTCTTGTGAGGAGATTGTTTCCTTCTAGTTGATTTGTCACAAACTGAAATAAAATAACAACACTCATGCTTGTTTAAATTTGGTTTTCCCCCCTCTCTGTATGGATTCACTGTGAGTGGTTTGAGTATTAATGGATGCAGTTGCACTCTTAAATAAATAATTGGGGGTGTGGGGGTGTGTAACTGTGTGTAAATATTTTCCTTATGGAGAAGTATTCCAGTGTCATTGTTGACTTGCTTTGGCCACTGTTGGAGCTGGGAAGTGCACTGTGAATAGGCCTAGCAGAGCAAAGGTACTGCCACCTCAGTTGCCTACTCAGCTTTTCAGTTGTCTTGCTCACTTAACCACAGCAGGGTTTCAGTTACTAAGAGCAGATAAAACTTTTCAGAATTATTTAACAATTTGCTTTTAATGAAGCCCCTTATTTTTAAAGTTAAGTGTTAGGTATTATTAAATTTTCATTTTCTTCCTATATGGTTAGTGTAATGTTGCCATGCTAAGGTATTTTGACTACCCAATCTTTTCCTAGTCCTGCTGTAGATGGAAATGTGCAGTGAATTAAGGGAACCAGTTGAGTCCAGGGGAGTGTTGATGTGTCCAGATGAGTCCTGTGGTGTGTGGATGTGTCCAGTGTGCTTCCCACCCTGGTGCCTGGTGGATGTGTCTGGATCCCCTGAGCAGGGGGGTGAGCTGTTGGCTACAGGCTCTTCCTTCCTGTGTGCCCTGCGCTTGCCCCTCGCTGTGCAGGCTGGACCACTTCCTTGTTTCTGGCTTTTCTTGTGTTGTGAACACATGGGGCCATATTTGGGAGAGGGAAAATGGGATTTTCAGGAAGAGTGATGCCGGGAAACCCACAGAGCTGACAGGAAGGTGCCCTCAGCTGCCGCTGTATGGATAGCTTGGTGCAGAACACCAGCGTTTCCAGCTTGTGTGTTGCAGTCATACAAGGAGTCCCTTCATCTGGTTCCCATAAGCAACATCCAAATTCCTTCCCTGCTAGAGAGAAATGCTGCTTTTGTCAGCTAAAGACATCAAGTTAAGCTTTTCTCTCATCTCTTTCTGTTTATAGATATTTTGTTTTTCCAGAATGCCTCTGCACGTTGTTTGCTGATTTGAGGTTTTTTTTCCCTTCCCACTTTTGTTTTCTTGCTGTGTAGCAGCAGGGTGATGTTGGTTAACAGGATTTTGTACATCAGTGGTGCTATGTACTAGAATGCTGTTAATTTACTGTATTAGAGCAGGGAAAATATAAGAAATGATAATTTGTTTGCAGTCTCAGAGAACTAAAAGCTTTTTGACTGGAAAGATATCTCTGGGACCACTGCAACTATAGGAAAATTGTTTTAAACATTAAATTTGCTGAAATTTGGTAAGTTAGTACAAAGCAATTTCAAATCTCACCCATAAAATCACTGTGAAGTTACTTTTTTTTTTCCATTTTAAACTTTGCCTTGGAGAACAAATAATGTTCTTTGTTTCAGAACATGTGTAATTATGTGGAAGTGCATTAATTCTGTTTTATACAAGCACTGCCTAGAAATACTTCCACATAACTAGGCTGAAATATTTAGCATTTTTGAGGAGAAAGAACCTTTTGGAAGTCTTTGGTAAAGGAAAATACCACTTGCATTTAAATGCAGTTGGAATTCATCAATCAGTATCATATGCCACCCGTTTTCATGTCTTGATGGAGGGAGTAGATGGGTAAGCTGGCTTTGGGCTGGCCGTGTGGGGGAGAAGGGCAGATGGAGCTGCATCTGAGAGCAAGGCTGTGTTCCTATGGAATGCAGACAGGGTCTAACTGCCTCTCTTAGGAGGAAGGGATATTGTAATATTATCAGCAGTGTTGTATTGAAAACAAGTAACTGAAAGCACATTTTAAAGAAACAGATGATTTAAATGATTCAGAGAACATTTCTAATGTTAGTAATCAGCAAACCACAGAGAAATTTGCTTGTGATCAGAGTTCTGATTTTTTCACCAAAATAGAAAGTCTACTCAAGGGTAATCCATCTTCTGTTCAGCTAACATGTTTTTTCTTAGCTATACTGCCTACTGATTTATTTAAAGAAAAAGATTTTATATGTGTATGTACTAATTAAATAAATGTCAGAATGGAAACTTAACAACTTCATAGCTTTTTGGAGGTTTCCTTCTTTTACAGTAGCATCTCAAAAATTTAGAAATTTTTTATAGACACAAATTGTTTGAAAAATAAGCATTCAGTTAATGTTGGCTAACTGAAAAACAATATGAATCCTGTTTTCGCAGCATTGCAACAGCTATGCTTTCTTCAAACTTTTTTCCTTTGGTACCAGAAAAGTCTCTAGTGGATTTGTTGTGTATTTCTTCTAAACTTTTTGAAGTTTAAGCATTGTATTTTCAGAAGATCTGAAATAAAGCTTTCCTGCCATATCAAAAGGAAATAGTAACGCTTTCATTCTGTGTTATGTGATATAGTTGGGTTTTTATTTTAATCCCTGATCTAATTTAGGTTAAAACATTACATTATTTAAAAAGTATATACAGTGTTCTGTATCAGGGTTGTTACAAAACGAGAAAAATTAAACGATGAACTGTATTTTTATAACAAATTAATTTGGAATCATAAGATTACTTTAAAATAGGATGTAACTCTTAAGGACTCTTCATTTCTGTCAGATTCTCCTTGTTGAACTAGCAGGGATGTGAAGTCTACTGCAGCAGTTCTGGCCTTTGGCTTGCTCCTGTCAGCTCTGACCTGTGGGCATAGGGTGAGCAGGCCATAAGCTGAGTGAAACTGTGTGAGGGGATGGTGGTGCTTGACTTGCTGGGCTGGGGGGCATCTATAGCAGTAGTGTTAGAGGCA
The DNA here is from genome assembly GCA_013401135.1 of Cettia cetti. Taxonomy (NCBI): domain Eukaryota; kingdom Metazoa; phylum Chordata; class Aves; order Passeriformes; family Sylviidae; genus Cettia; species Cettia cetti. The sequence continues at coordinate 72,324 of VZUI01055313.1, read as the reverse complement.
TCAGTGTAAATGTTTGAATATTGCATATGCCTTTCACATATCCTTTGAAATTTGGTGAGTTTTGTCAACTTTCATGTATTATGTACAAGTTTAAGTATTGTGGTTCAGCATCTGCTGAGAGTCTGCTAGCTTTAGGAACCCTAAAATAATTCTATCTTTTTTTTATAATAATGATAGCCTCTTCAGGATAGATGTGGTCAAAGACAAATGCTACATTGATAGCTTTTGGAGAAAAATTGCAAGGAACCTTCCTACAGTAATTGGATGAAAGTTTTTTTATAGATTTAAGGGCATCTGATGGACAAGGACTTGCTTCAGAGACTTCAGAAATTGGCAGAAGCTTGATGGCGAGTATGCTCCTTTCCTTTTGAAGGGTTTTGAGATGGAGAGAATCTTCATTCTGTCTGAGAATGATTTTTAGGTTTATTTTGTCAGGAAAATAAGACTAGGGTCAAACCAAACCTTGAAAAAATGATGTTTTGTTCTGGAATTAGAAGTCAGCATTGTCTATTTTTCAGTCAGTGTTTTCTGAAAGTGTCTCACTGCCCATGAGTTTGACAGTATGTATCACAGCCTATTGAAGAAGTTGTGGTAGCAGTGATGTTTAAAAAGGCAGGGGTCAAGTGAAGAATAATAATATTAGTATTTATTTTTCTTTCTGGAATGTTTGAATTTAAAATACTATTTTTTATCAGAGAGGAAATGTTTTAATATACGTTTCCTCACTCTAAGAGGCAGTTTGAAGTGGCCTGCTTGATGCAGGCTTTCTTTGCTGTGTGATACAAATGTTTGTACTGACATTCATGTGTAGAGAATTTTGAGAATTTGAGTGTACCTTTATATAAGCACGTCTGTTGGATTTCAATATTTAAGGAAACTCTGCAAGGGTGTGCACAGAATTGCCAGCTTATAGTGACTAGGAAACGAAGGCAATACTGCTGAGAAAGGCAGTCTGCCATCAGTTTGATGTTGGCACATTTTTGCCTGTGCACTGCCCTGTGCCTGTATGTGAGCACAAAATTAGCTGTGGTTGTGTGCCAGACTTTATGGAAGGTCTGATCTTGTTTACTACTAACCAACTACTGCTTTGTAGCTGTAATCCTGGTGTTTGCCCATTTAGTCCTCGTGAAACTGTGCGGAACGATAATACACCTGTGTTTGGAAAGCTTAGAAAACGTGGCAGGTGACACAATAATTCCTGACATTGAAAAATTCTGTTAGGTGATAAAAGTATACCAGAACAGATAAAAATATATGGAAGCTGGTAAATAATGATGTGATTCAAGTAATGGGGAAAAATATGAGAATATATTTTCATATCCAAGTGTTGGTCTCCACAGAGACTGCCTGCCAGAGCTGTGTGCGCTCAGTTTTACCTCATAAGCATTTTTAGATGTTACTCTTAATACAGGCAAATATAAAATATGATTTAAGAAGTAGAAGCTGAGTTTAAAAATAGCATGTAGAGTTAAAATATTTGTCACTGTTTTAAAGTGGTAATTTAATAGCAAAGCAGAAAATAACCGTCAAACAAAGTCTGTTGCTGTACTGCTGGCATTGCAAACCACTGTGTTCAGAAGAACACAGAGGCTGTCTGGCAGCCATCCCCTACCTCCAGCCCAGGATACCTGTCACTGTCACAGCCCAAGTTAGCCTTTGCTGCTTCTCCCTAACTGCAGTTCAAGTGCTGTAGTGATGCCAAAATACTTCCTATGGCCATGAAAATACTGAGACTGTTATTTTTTTCAGCTCTGCATGAATAAGGATAATGTAGAAGTTGGGCATGTTTGTGGATGGTGGACTGTCCTGAGGGACGCAAGGGTTTATTTGAATGGTCCTTGCCCTACATGAACCATGTGGTGCAAGGGTGGTGCCTAAATGGCTTACCTAATCATGCATAACCTGCACTGACATTTTGAATTTGTGAAGTAAATGTAGTTTAACTTCAAATTCCTAAGTAGAAGTTTTCAGTGTTTTAAACAAAAAGGTTCATAACAAACTCTTCCTCACGCTACAGTATTTTGTATAATCTTTGTCTTTTTCTAGCATTAAGGAAAATGTTTCTGTAATGTTAATTAGCTAGTAACTGCTGTTTTCAGTGTGCTTTAATTACTGTATGTTGCTTGATTATATGTTATGAAATAAACTTAAGGTTATTCTAGATTGTTAAACGGTGAGCTAATATATGACTACTGTGCTTAAGATGAGGTTTTTCAGATATGGTGGTGGGAATATTGGGAAGAGGAAAAGCTGGAAGTGCAGCTTTTATTCTTAGAGACATATGAAGACAACTTTAAGATTTTCCTCCTAGATTTTAAGATTATTATTTATGAGAAATATCTCATAAAATACCATGAAAATACTTTAAAACATGTGCATAATCATAGAATAGATTGTAAAGATATAACTCTATATGCAAATCTCTAAAGAAGATTTGCATATGTGTCACTAATAAGCATCCTTTGCTGACAGTCTAGTTGTACAATGCAAGATACTTCTAATTTACTATTACTAAAGAATTTTTTTAAATGTTCCTGTTCAAATTACATTTAGCAATAGCTACATTGCAAAATTGCATGTATGTAGTTCTGTCTACACGTGTAGGTTTTGTTGCAGTGGCAGTTGTACCTTTTAATTAGCAAGATGTTTAATTAACTTGGTGATCATGGGCAGTTATATTTCAGTTTCAGCTGGGCCAAATGCTAAGTGGAAGGTTGTACATGGTGGTTATGTTATGTTTGGTAAACGGACAAAAAGAAGTAAGCTAAGCATTATAGATGACTTAAAACATTCGATAACAAAGATATTTGATTGCCTTCCATATTGTAATTAAAAAGTTGAAAACTTTCCTGAGCAAAAATTATGAGTATTGTAAAACATATCCTGTAACTGCTTTGTCTCTTTAAAAAGATATTTGCAGTAGTAAAGATATTTGCAGTAGTAACTGATCTAGCTTTGGAAACCACTAAGGGTTTTTTAATATTGTTCATAGATAATTGCCGTAATCTCTGGTCTTTGCAGGAGATGATACTTAACGTACTCAAGGTTTTTTCCCATGGTGTTTCTTTCTCAGATTGCTAGAATAAAGTCTGTGTTTATCTCAGTCGATTGTTCATAGAAATAAATGGTTTACATTTTTAATTGATGCATAACGTTTTTATTTGCTTTACTTTATCTTAAATACTAGCTTCATCCATAGTTAAATTCTGTGGTTGTAGTCATATATGAACACAACCGTCCCTTCAGGGTCTTCCCCTCAGATCTTCAAATAGTACAGTGTAAGCTGCTGTATAGCTCTGATCATGGGCTACTTTGCAAACAGTGAAAAATATATGAAGATAAATCCTGTATTGTGCTAATTTATTCCCTCAAAGATTTTCATCATCATTTTTTTTCAGTAATTTTTCAAAATGACTTCACCAATATATTAACTCTCAGTAAGCTACCACCCAATAAATCATATAGTAGTCAAGATCTTTTAGTTTTATGGGTTATTTTATTGAGTTTCTAATTTTTAAAAGAGTTTTTCTTTGAAATAGTGTAAGAGTATGGCTCAGCAGTACTGATATCTAGGAGAATAAGGTCAGCAAAGGGGGAGGGGGTTGTTCTTTAGACTGTAGGCTAATAAAATGTGGCATTTTAAGTGCTGTAGAGGGGGTTTCAATTGTGGCCACTCTCTCAGTTAAGTAACTGTTTAGGGATGCTGAATATGCATTTTTTTTGTTCAAAGAAAGTAAAACAATTAAGTGTTCCTTCATCTACGAATGTTATAAAATATAACATATATGTTAATTTTCCTTATTTCACTATTCTTAGTGGATACTGGGGCTTGTGTGCAGGTGGCAGCCTTCTCTTGTCCCTTTTAAGTTTGATGCATTTTACAGCAGTTGTTAAGTATCAGCATCCTACTGCCAAGTCACTAGATGGTGATTCTTTATTTTTTTTTTTTTTTTTTTAAGTAAACTAACTGCTTATTCTATAAAAATGTATTAATGGCATTTTGACGTATGGGAAGTTTGAAGTTTTTTGGATTCTTTAGTCACCAGATAATGATATTAATAGCATAGTAGTGTATAGGTGAGATTTTAAAACATTTGAATTTAGCTTGTATTTAAGGTTGATAAATATGAATGAATCAGCCTTGGGTTTTAGGTGAAAATATTTTCGAATTTGAAGCTCTTGTGCCCCGATGGGATTATTTCAGTGATTGACTGAAACATTCAGGGGAAGGGAAACATTCCTTTAACTCTGAACAGAGGGAACTTTGAGCTGGGAATTGGGAAAATAAAAAGGAAAAAATTCCCAACTTTAAACATCCCTCTGATTATGATTATCATTATCATGAAACTGAGCTTTGCTTCAAGATTTTAGCCAATGCTGTGTTTTCAGAATTTAATGGATATTTATTTTCTGAGTAGTAAGTGGTTTGTATTTCTTAGAAGATGCCTATAATGAACTGGATCTATCAATAAGTAACTCATTTGCAGCATTATTGTACTCAATCATGAGAAGTTTAATTGCAGTTTGCTTCTATCATTTTTCTTGACAGCTGTTGAAAAAAAATAATGTGGTAGATTTGGATTTATACTGACTTTCAAGGAGGAGATATTTGTTCAAAAGCAGTCAGGGAGTGCAAAGATCCATGCCAATATTCAGAATTCGTATTTCCCTTGAATGGAAGGTTGTGATAAAATGGTACATGGTGTGTTTTCATTGCCTGTTGAAAGACTTTCATGCAGTTAAAATAAGCATTTTGATGGTGGTTGAATTAAGAGTTTTTGTCAGTCTCTTCTCATCATGGATGATTAGACTAAAACGTCTGCTTGTCTTGACTTGAGATCACCACAGCTTCAGATAACATGCTTTGTGATTGAAGGTCGAAATATTTTGAATTCTAATAGGCTGCCAGATGAATTGCTTGAAATAGACTGTAAAATTTCAAGGCTTCCTTTTCCATCTGCTGTGAAAAGAACCATTGGGAATGGTTGAGCTTGATGATCATAGAATTACGGGATGGTGATTCTAAAACCCTCAAAGGGAAGTTGCTATGGAGATCTAGTTCCAAACTGTGAAATGATTCACCTCTGAAAGGCTTCAGGGTCTGAGAAGCTGAACACATCATTGTTCAGGTGGTCATTGGTTAGGAAATTGCTGGTGCCTGTGTAATCAGCACTCCTGTGGTAGTTAACGATCTAAAAAGGTTTGTTCTGAATGATGTGGGACAACAGCAATGTGCATAAGATGGCTTCTCTCAATCATAGTTTGCTCAGCCTGGTGCTTGTAAAAATATAGTGAGCTAAATGGCGGGGAGACGAACTGCTTCATTGAGGAGGTCTTTTAAAAACAAAATTCTTTTCTGTGATGGATTTGACATCTAAAGTAAAAGAAGAACAACTGTTTCAGCTTAAAAAGCTGTGGTTAGATGTTGCAAAAGTATCATATTTATATATTTATTTTGCAAGGAGCAGAACAGCAGGGCTGGATATTTGCATTTGCTTGCAGGCTAAAGGAGGAATGCCGTTGAAAATAAAGATTTCTACCCAGTCACACCTCACAAACATAATGAAGTAGCCTTGATATATTCATATTACTCCTCTTCCATTGCCCCTCCCCAATATTAGGGCCTACAAGGCACTCTGCTCTAGCAGTCATGGAAAAAACACCCTGTATATCCAGGATTCAGGTTAATCAAAGTATATGATTTCTTTCTTAGTTTCTAATTTATTTGTGTGTTTTGAGGATTGGAAAAGGGAATAACTGGCCAGTGTTTGCATACATGAATAAAGCAATGCATTTTGTCAACTGTTGCTAAAATTTGCCAGCAGATTCTTCGTTTACTTGAAAGCTCCAACATACACACAAGTATTTAATGTACTTTTTCAAGGAAGTCAGAAGTCTTTTGCACAGTACACAAGTAATTAGTGGCTATACCTGTCTACCTAATTCAACATTTTCTTGGCCATATGATGTTCAAGAAGTCTGAGTTTCTATTCCTTGCATACTCAGTATCACCCCTTCACAATCTCTTAACACAATCTCTTAATGGTTTCTAGTAAAGAATACAACTATGGCTACTAGATGGTGCCAGATAGTTACGGAACACGATTGATATGTTCTACAATATAGTTGCCATTTAAGTTAAATGTTGCTGGAAAAAAAAAAGGAATGACCAAGGGCTAGGGATTACTTTACTGAAATAATGTACAAAAAGAGTTCTTTACTTCCCATGTGATGGGCCAGCCATCTATAACAAGCAATTTTTTTTTTTTTTTGTTGGGATGTTTTTTGATCATTATAAAGGAAGAGACTTAACATCCAAAATAAAATATTAGTATTAAGTTTTATGTGGTCAGCTGTTATATGAAGATTTGAACATTGAACAGGAAATGTTGCAAACTTTTATCAAGTTTAGCATCTCAGATAATATGCAAATTACATATTACGTTGTGTTTTCAGTATTTCAAATTCTATTCTAAAAAGATCATGTGATATTTCTTGTAATTGCAAGCCTGTACTGTTATGTGAGGTCCTAAGAACTGTGACATCTCTTAATTTGTAGAAAAGTAAACATGTGAAAAATAGCATGTGAAAAATAATAAGCTCTTAACCTAATGATGCAGCTAAAGCTAATGATATATTTTAAAAATGATTAATTTTTATTACTAGAAACACATAGGCAGCACTCTTCTAAAATTGGAATTGATTTGCAAAGGATAAACCTGGATTAATAGTATTGCTTCTTTTGCATTAAATTTGTTTTACACTGTGGCTGTGGGTCAGAATGTCCAGAGGGAAGACTTTATGATGAAGCACATTTTTATAAAGTAAATTTACTGAGAGGCATTTTGCTTTTATTTTTGAAGTTATTTTATTCACTTAGCAACACTGCACTTCATTACAAACTTATATAGGGCATATGCATACCTAGTGGCACTGCTAAAACTATTTGTTGATCTAAGTCTTTATCAACTATCACTTTTGTTACACATCAGCTGGTCTTCCCTTAAGTGTGTTTACTCCTCCACCCCTCTGTTGTGCAACAAAATAGATCCTCAAAGGAGAATATGAGATAATGGAGAATAACGTTCTTTGTTAACATGTGATGGACTGAGTTTACAACTCCATATAAGCACTCTTCTTCTAAATACTCTTATTCTTCTGGTAAACAATGGCTGCTCTGTAAGCTAGCTTTCTTTAACTTCCCTAGTCAAATTCTATAATCCATTTTCATAGCACTTTTGTAAGCCATTGCAAGGAGTTTTGACTGCTTTGTAGGGCTGTTTTTCTATCATAACAAAAATGTCATTTCAACTTTTGGAATATTTGTAATCTTCTTGGATAACTAATTTCTCATAGTTGAAAACTGAGGTTTTTTTCTTGGTATTTATGTATCTTAAGTTATTGCTGTAATGCTTTTGTCGAGAAGTTGCTGTATTGAAACAATTTTATAAGCTTTGTTGTGGGTTTCGGGAGGGTTCTAATTTAGCATTCTGCTCTGAGCTGAACTGCTTATTCTGTGTTCATTATTTTGCAAATACCAGTAACCTTCCAGGTTGTTGAAGAATGTGGAACAGGGAGCTGGGCTATCTCTGCGCAGGAGTCAGAGTGGGCTCAGCAGAATTTAGTGGCTTGGGCTTTGTTGTAGCATTAGGAATTCAGGGGTTTTCAGTGGGAGTACAGTCATGGTAACCGTTAAGTTGTGCTATTCCAGACCCAATAAAAAGTTCAGAGCTCAAGTGGGTTCTTTATATTACTGCATCTTTGACATAATCAATCTGTGACCCAGAGAAATAGTCCATGAATAATTAAGATGTTTCTTATATATCTGGTTATTCAAGGCCTGGTAGAACTGCCCTGTGGGTTTCTGCTAGTGGCTGCTAGTTGTTATTCATGATCTCTGTAGACGTATTGTTTTAAAAACAAAGTTACTACTAGCAGTTATATTTTTTTATGGCAACCCTCAGAGATTCCAGATAAGAGCTTGACTGAGTAGTCTTGAAGACCAGAATGACTGACCTTCAGAAAAAAGGGATAAAATGCAGCATGAAGATAGGGTGTTTCTGGAAGTGGTATGACTGCAGAGTTATATTTATAGGCAATATTTCTACTTTCCAAATGGTTTCTGCTTAGGACCCATGTTTTTGTACAGTGTAAATTCCATCAGATTGCAAATATTTGTATTTCGGTCTATTTTTGAGTATGAAAATTGTCTGGATGTACGGTACACAGAGACATGTTAGAAGTTATCCACTGATGTTTGTGGCCAGACCTTCCTGTGTGCTGTATGCTTTATGCAGGCAGTGCTGATGCAGAACACTCACCAGGGGAGGTGAGTTCTGTTGAGAATCCCCCTTGTTCCTGTTTGCTTCTCATTTCACGACTTAAACTCACAAAAGAAGGTTTTCAGTCATTACAACAGAAAGTAACGTAAAACAGAACGGGACTGAGCTCAGGATGACAAGAGCACTTGTCTCTGAAGCAAGCACATACATTCTCCATGTATTGAGGCTTTTAACCAGGTTAAGTTCCAAATTTGCCCCTTCTTCCAGTTAAGACAGTTGGGGTTTGTAAAAATCTGAACAAAGAGACTAATTTTTCTTAGGGAATTTTAAACAATTTATGTGGCATGCCAGCCAGTTTGAAAAGTTTTACATAGAATGCTGCCCTTCCCAAGGTGTCTTCTGATAGTGAATCTGTATGAATTACAGAAAGGAAATTAAGGAGTGTGTCCCACTTGTGTCCCAACTATTTGGCGGGCAGTGCAGTGATATTATTTAAAATACATAGTCAAGGGCAGTCAGAGCAGGCCCTTGGCAAATGGAGAAACAAAGGACTTGGCAAATGGAGAGACAAAGGAGTCAGTTGTCAGTTAATGTCCTTTACCCAGTGTGACCAAGTTGATGGCAAATCTCAGCAGCTAGAAGGTTTTGCCTGTGGAGTGGTGACTACAGCCCGGTGGTGCCAGGATGAAAGAGCAGTGGCAAGTAAACACATTATACATCTGAAACAGATCACTAATTTGTCAGACACACTCAAGAGTAGGAGCTCTAGAGCAGGATTTTACAGGTAAGCTAATTGGAGTGACTATCTTGGTAACAACTTTTCTGTGATAAAACTGGAACTGGATTGTGGTTTCTTCTGCCGACTTCATGTCCTGAAGTGAATTGCTTTGCCTCAGTGTTTCTCGGGTAGATTATAATTTTTATCTCTGACCTTGTGCAGTACTTGCTTGATGAGTACTTTTATGCAAATGTAAATTCTTTGTATGCTTAAGAAGTTGATACTACAGTCATTTAGAATCCTGTATTGCTTCTCCATGCTCTCATTGTGTGTCTGCTGGTGCAGAAATAGACGTGCCCTTTTTTGTCAAATACTCCCAATAGATTTGATATTGAAAGGGCTGCTGTTCAGCTGCAATTTCAGACTTTTGGGGAGCGGTTTGCTCTCTCCTGACTGGTGTGGTATTAGGGCTCAGCAGGGTAAACATAGCTGCTTGTCTTTTATATAGGTAAGTAATGAATTAAGTCCTAATACTGCACCAGTCAAGAAAGCCCAAAGCAGCTGCTTTTACCATCCTGTGTCTGTATAGCCATATGGTACACATAAACTGTAATGTTGTGTTCAAAGTCATTCATGCTGTACCTAATATTCTGAACTGGTTTTTTGTTGCTAAAAATCAGCTAAACTTGAGAATAAAAACAAGTGCTTTAAATGGAAATTAAAACCTTTTCTTATATTTTTACCATGCAGGTAAAACAAAATAATTATTGCCAGAGTGACTGCTTGCATTTAAAATAAATTTATACACATTATTTTAAAAAAATCTAGTTAACTTTAAAATATGTAAGTTTTCTTGTCATTTAGGGTTCTGTGAAGCTGATCATCAAGAGGGTTGCAAATCATTGGCGGTTTCTATTTTCAGAGTTCCACATCCCAGAGTAATTTGCTTTAATTTCATCCAATTTAACCTATACTTCACACCATCACCATTCAGCTTTAATAGCTATGTTCTATGCATAAGAAAAGCAGATAAATGTCCACAATTAGACTGCGAGTGATTACAACTAGTTGGGGCTTTATGAAGACAAAACTTAAGGGGCTGTAGCACAAAACAAAGCCACAAAAGATGTCTGAAAAAATTCTTTCTTCAGAAGTCAAGGTTTACTACAGCGTTTTATTTAATGTTTTTTGTACTTGATTTTGCTTATGTTGAAGATGTAGGCAGGTGCACCTTCTTCAACTGAAAATTACTCTGCTTAAAGAATATTAGGTTTGTGTTACAGGTGATTAATTTCACTTGAAATTAGCTTGCAACGGAAAACATGCTAAACCTACTTTATTTTTGATTCTTTGTTAACATGTGCTTTAAGAAGTTGTAAAATCTCGATTCTTATGGTATTATTTTGTCCTTCTAATCATAAATATGCATAGTAAAATGTACTATCATCAAAGTTTAGTACATTCCGTAATGGTAAATATGCATGTACCTCAGTCAGAAATAGCAGTATCTTTTACTGTTTAAATCTTTAGAATATTGATGATAGCATGTCAAGCCAGCCTAAGTATAGATATTATTTACAATTTAATTTTTTTTACACTTCCAGTATTGTTTCTTCATAACTCAAAGAATTACCCTACTTCTAGCTCCTCACTCAAGTTACTGTATTTTAGTTTGTTTTTTCTCTCCCCCATTCTCACCAGTAAGTGGCCAGATAGGTATTATTGCTCATTTATTCCAGGGCTTATAGCAGGGTCTGTGTGTATGGTGCCGTGACGTGCTCGCCTGTGCCGAGCCGCTCTTTTGATAGCAGTCATTGAACCTATGTGGGAGAGGAAGTACAAGTACCAATTATTCTCTAGGTCTGGTTTGTGGTGGTGTTATTAAACATTCCCTTATAGTTTATTGACAAAAAATGCTGGTCATTACCCTAAATACCAATGTGAGTTTCAGCTTGTGATGCAGTTCAGATTCTGATCAAATTGTAAATATCCCCCTTAATTACAGCGGAACATGTACCAATATACTGCTTACCTTTTGTAAATGAATGCAAGATGCCAGAATGCCATTATGTGAAGCTTAGTGTTAGCCAAATATTTGGTTACATTTTACTTTAAGGGCAAGGATAATTAGAGAAATGAAGCGACTGGTATATAAAAGATAGATTAATCTTGAAGATAATAATTAATTTCCATAATTGCAATTAGGAGCAGCAAAGATAAGTTTAGAAGTAGGATTTGGATTTGGATTTTAGCATCTCAGTGGCAGCTTGGAGCAGCTAGAAACAATAAGATTTAGGCTATAGGCAGCTTCTTCATTTTTTATGTCGAACTAGTTTTATATGCTATATCATAAAACTTTCAGTCCAATCAGCAACTACATTTAAATACTGCAAATTGTGGCAGCAAAACAATAATTCTGCTGATTAGCCCCTTTCCATTTCTTGTAAGTGAACTGTTTATGCTGTTGAGTACCTTTTGAAAAAAGAAAAAGCCAAAACAGCCTTGATTAGTCAAGGAGTAATTGGATGACTTGATTTTAGCAAGAGAATGAATTGGTTGATGATAGCCTGTAACTAAGTGTAGTGGTTCTGTTCAGATGAATACATAACATACAGTCATCAGATCTTGACAGGTATAACATAAGCAATGCAAAAATTTCTGGAGGCTGAGAGGTAAATTTTGTCAAAGGAATTTTGAAGCTGATTTTTGAAAGAAATGGGAAGAAATGTGCATGCCATTAGATGATACCGTTTAAAAGTGACATTCGTTGTGTATACATATTTATGTGCTCTTATTTTTTGCTTGTCAAGAACAAATATAGACTGTGTGGCCTGGCTGCCATCAAGACCTTACAAATTGGCAGTTCCTGCACTTCCACAGGAAAAAAACATAGTCAAGTTGCACATCTTCTCCATCCATTTGTTCTGATTTCTGCATTTTTTAAGCCAATAATTTGAAAGAAATGTGTAGAACCAGCTATTGCTGTGTTACATCTTTAATGTCACTTAATTATTTTTGGCCCCCACACTTGAACCCAAACAGCCCAGATAAAGTGCTCAGCTAAAGATAACACCTTGCCCAAAACTGAAGAATATTTCAAGTTCGAACCTAAGGGCAACAGAAGAGGGAGCTGGGTGTGGTAGTGATAATATCCAGATTCCTTACTTCTGGTAATTTCAGCTTATATCATTATTTGGGGGCTGTTAGCTGGCAAAAATGAATCCTGCTTCTGTGTTATGCTTTACCATTTTCCTGTCTAAATACTTGTTTTAATGGCAGTATCTGGATATTGCTAAAATGTTACGGGAATTTACCACAGCAGATGCTTACTTGCAGTGAGCCTGATGTTTCTAACTCTGTAATCTTCGTTTTTGTACACTAAAGGAAGTGACAGGGTTTTTTTAAGGTAGAGTGCAAATCCATCAGGATGTTATGGGAGATAATTTGAGAAAAGGCTTATGTATATAGGATACTTAAAATAAAAAACATGGTTTCTGTTCAACTTGCTTTTGAAAAACTGATAAAATTATTTATCTCTGCTAGGATACATGAGAGAGATGCCAGAGAAGTTATGATTTTTTAAAATAATGAAATTACTGATTAGAGTTTCCCAGCTGACCTTCCTGTTACTGCTGTGTGATTAGCTTAGCTCTTGACATGCTTCCTTGGGGAGATTCTTGTGTAAGTCTATTTTATGTAGTATTTTGTTGCCCATGTGGCAGGTTGATTCCTTTTTCCTCTTGCAGTAGTATGGCATAGTTTCCTGTAGTAGAAAGAGGGCAGCTCAGGAGCACAGGCATTGTAACTCAAGGAAGCAGTCAAAAGGAAGGTGATGTGGTTTGGGGTAATGTTTGAGAAATGCTGAGGTCTTACGTTTTAAAGGCAAATGCATTGGGGAAGATATGGGAAGTACAGAGGATTTTCATTGTATTCTTTGGGGAAGGTCACTGTCCATAGGTCATACTATCTTGAGAATACAGTGGTGTGGCTAGTTTTGGAGATGTTAATTGTAAATATACTTTTTAATTAGTATTATTTTAAAATAAATAAAGTGGTTAGATTAATTTGGTTTTTTGTTGAAATTCCAAAATAGCAGCTTTTTTTAAAGATTAATTTTTAGCACAACTTTGAAAAAATTGATTTCTTAATGAAAGCTTTGGATCCTGGACCACAGAGCTCAGCTGCCAGTAGCCTGGCAGGTGTAAGTGTACCACAGAGGACATTGTGTGAGCGAGTTCCTAACCTTGTAAACGTTCCTCCTGTTTTCTACAGAAATTGAGGCCTCATTATGTCAATATGAAGACAGACAAGGTTTGTTTGAGGTTTGCCAAATTTAAACACACCTCACTGTCAATATGGGCTTTACCTCTGACACGTGGCCATGTTTGCAGTCTCTGCTGTTCTACAACTATCCCATTCTAGAGCTTTGCTTCCTTCATCCAGATGCCCTGTTAGTATAATTTTAGGAACATTTGCTCCCTCATTTTTCTACCAATCTCTCTCAAGCTATAATCAGCTTGAGATCAAAATAAGACTACCAAATGTCTGTTTTTCCTTCTCCCCATTTTTGCTCTCATTGATTCTGTTGTAATGAGAGAGCAGTATCAGACAAGCCAATCTGGGGAGTTCTTTGTCAATGTTTGTTTTTCATTTTTCTTCTTCAGTCCATAAACTAACTGGTATTGGGATTTTTCACCTTATACCCAGAACAGTCTTACCTGTTCCTTCAGAAAAACAAAATTCTCATTTATTTGCATCCTGTATTCTCAAGACCCACCTCCCATTTTCCCTCCTTCTTCCAATTCAGCAGTTTTCAGTTTCATCAGGCTGCTTTTCTACGTAATGCTTGATATCAGCTTCTAGTCTAGTGCTACGCAGTGTTCGTAGCCTGTGTCCACCTTGTGCGTTGTGCTCATTGTAGAGCTATTGCATTATCTTTATCTTTAATTGGACAGTGATGGGATTCTTAGTACCCCATTTGTTGTTCTTTAAAATGAAACCTTTGGGTTTTCTGTTTTGCTGCTCTGTATGCTGCAGGGAGGGTGGGGCTATCGTGCCATCTTCCTAAACAAAAGAGGGGTAAAGGCCTTGCTTGACAGAGGGATTTCACACAAAGGCAGAAAGACAAAGTAATAAATAGCAATATGCTGCTGGCAATCTATTTCAGGTAAGATTTGTAGATTAAGATTATAGTATTTATTTTCATCATTGAAAGTTGTAAATAATATGCACAATTTCTTGTATGTCTTATTTATAAACTCAGTTTTACAACTCCATTTTTTCTTACTACTTTGCATTTTTATATAGGCAGTTTTTAAAATCAGGTACTGGTTAAAACATTTCTCTAGTAGTTTAACTGCTAGCTTCTCACAGCTGTACTTCTTCCAAGAGATCTCATCTCTTGCCCAAAGCCTAATTCCTAAGATTACCACCAGTTCTGGCTTGCTATGTCTGCATGCAGCTCTGCTGACTGGAATTGAATTCCCTACAGTGCTCAGTGTGATTTGTACTTGATCATCACTGCAAAGCAGGCTGGAGGCTGGCATAATAGATTGTTCAAGATACATCCCACATGGATATTGAGACTAAGTTAAGACTAAGGCTCTTTCATCATGGTGGTGTCACTCTGACTTTTCCTTCCCTTCTTCTTGAGTATCCCACTGTCGTGTCTCTAGCTAGGCTGTTGGTCAGAGTGTGATCTGGGTTGGGTTGATGACTGAAATTGATGTTGAAGAATCTCTCATTTGTACCAAGATGTGGACATTTTACTGTCAGTTTGGTCTTCTGTTTATAAAAAAATCCTCAAGCTACTGCTTTCTTATGACTGTGTCTGTCTAAAGGGGAATTCCTCTAAATGTAGAGCTGGAAATTTAAACTCAAAATCTGTGGCTTCAATAGAATATACAACTAGTGTTCATTCATTCCATGAGAAGAGTCAAGCTCAGTGAGGAGGAAAGAAGGCTAGATTGTTGCCTCTAGAGGGAAATCATCAGCTCAATAAGAGGGGCTTTTCACCCAAGCAAGCAACTGCCTGTGTCAGACACAGATCTCTTGTCATCGTGTTGGCTGAATGAGCTGCAGGATGGCTGCTGACACAGGCATGATGGAAGGAGGAGCCTTGAACAAAACTTCTGGCAGAACATTGAAGAGTTCATGGGTTAAAGCCTTTATTGGACTGAGAAGAGAGCAAAGGTGAAGTTATAGATTCAATTTTATAGGGGTGGAAATACACTGAATTAATTGGGTTTGGATGAATAAAGAATGATTTTTTTGTGAAAAGGAATGGGAAGATGTGAAGAAATGAAGCTGTTGTTGAAGAACACAGAGAAGTATAACTAATATATACGCTGGTTTTTGTTGTTACAAATTTGTCTTATGCTTGCTTTTTTGGGAAAGCTTCATTCTTCCTTAAGATTGAAACAAGCTGTTTACTTTACTTTTTATTTTTGTGTTCTAAATGCAAGATCCTCATAGCCGTGCAGCTTTTCTCCTGATGTAACAGTGTGGGGATTTTTGTTGCTTTTAAACTCATGAACAGTAGATGCAGAAGGATGTGAGAATATATTCTTTACATGGTAATGGAATATATTACTTAGATGGTAATGGAGGCTTTTTTTTCTTGATACTAGGAAGAAAGTTAAACTTTTAGCTGAATAAATGCTACTATTGAAAAGGCTGAGGCAAGTAGACATTTTGTTTATCGGTATGGTGACATCTCTTCCTACTTCTACTCTTTTTATCCCATATTTTCCTTGTAAATTAGAACAGAGCTGTTAAACAGTTTTCTAGTAGTTGCTCATCTGAACAGTCTATATATCATTTGGTCAGGTGTGCAAGTAAGGGTTTATAGAAGATAAGGTATGATATCTCATCCTTGATTGCCTGGCATTGGTATAGATTAGTGTGGAGTGTTTCTATTTAACAGAGCAACCTGTTCTCCCATCATGGCCAGCATCAGATTTGGATCTATTGCTGAGGTAATTTTGGTCGTACCCAGGGAGTTCATCGATCAACTTTGGAGAGAAACAATTAACGAGAGGAGGGAACTTCTGGTGAAGTCTATAGGCTATTTGAAAGACTATTCTTAAGTTTGTGTAAAAATAATTTTGATATTTGATTATGAACAGCATTTTAAACCTGTGTTCCATGTGCATTGATGTAAGAGCTTTGTTGCCAAAACCTTGGTTTTTGGTAAGTTAAAAGAAAAGATGAAGTTTAAGATGTGCATGATGACAAAGAACAATTTTCTGTACATTGGTTAAGGAATTGTGTGTTGTTTACCTTGTTTCTTTTTCAGTACAAGAAATGTCTTGAATTTTTTTCCTGTGTAAGAAATCAGTTGATTTTAATTTTGGTAATGTTCAAATAACATTCTTTTCATGGTTGATTTCTCATGCATATCTTTAATGTTACAGGTTAGGCATGCAAATACCCTGAAAATTGATCTAGGAAAAAGTAATAAACTCTTTCTAACTGTTAATATTTTTATTTTTGAAACATGTATTGATTCTTGAGGGGGGAGCAGGATTATTTTTTTTAAATGATGCTGCTTATCTGATAATTTCAATCCTAGTTGAATTATGTTGCCAGATTGTCATGAGAAGGGCACGAAGTCAGCACACATGTGTCAGTAATATCTGGTTGTTTTAACCTTATGTTTCCAGTTGGCAATTTGAAATTATGGCTTCAACTGCACTTTAAATATGTGATAATAGCATGTGTTTCTAATAAGGGCCAGCACCATTTTGTTCAGATACTGTGAATGGTTGTCACTCATATATGACAAATGCACCTTCATCTGCTTCTTTGATGGCCCCCTAAAAACCATACCCTCAAATCAGGCCGATGAAATTAGCTGCTGTGTAAATTGTGTGTCTGAGTGGTTCATTATCTAATCACCGTCAGAACCACAGTGATAAAGTAGATTGAAACAGGGACGAGGTCTGCCAGATGATTTCAGGCCTTTTTTTCTAAACCCTGTTTCCCTTGGAAACACTAAGAGTCGCTCAGAACTTCAGAATTCTTTGTCTAGAACTTCTTCATGTCTTAATGCGTAAAATTGGTCAGCCAGTGAGGTCTGCCAAGGTGATTTGTAAGGTTTTCTTTCCATGATTCTTGTAATCATTACTGTGTGTATTAAAATGTTCTGTGATGTTCAGTTTAGCTACGGTGTTTGCTACTTCTAGGTTAGATATTGTTAAACACACCAGCTATTTTCAGGAAGCGACTCTAGCCAATTCCTTTTGTATGACAAGCTCTTAAATGCTTCAAGTCCTGTCCTGAAATGGCAAAGTGCAATGCTTTGTATGTACAGAGAGGGAGCTTTGGATTCTGGAATTGATGTGTAAATTAACATACTAAACCAGTATGATATAAAACATTGCACAGGACACTTGTACCTGGGCAGGATGACCATGTGGCTTTTCAATTTCAAACTTTATTGACTCATTAATGGTATGCTCTAAATATATATTTCATGTCTTTTTAGCTTAATAGGTAATTTAACTGCTCTTTTGTTTTAGGAGCATTTGAAGATGATGATATCACTCATGTTGAAGGAAGTGTAGATCCTGTTCGTGACATCGAAATAATACATGAAGAACTTAGACTTAAGGATGAGGAGCTGATCATGCAGAGCATAGATAAGCTTGAAAAAGTAGCTGTAAGAGGAGGAGACAAGAAATTAAAACCTGAATATGTAAGTACATGACCTATAAAAGTAAATCATGAAGTCTTCTTGGCACTATTGAATTGAAATATTTGTATTGTTGGGTTGTCTTATTGATCCCACATATGTAATACAAAACACTACTACTATTTTTATATGTATTTTAAAGTAATTATTATTATGAGTTGAAAAAAATACTTGAATGACTGGCTCTGCTGTCAGTGTAAGATTTCATAGATATAGCTAAATGTAACTTTTGAAGTTCAGCAGTTTTCTTGCTGACACAGCTTTGTATGAGAATGGCCAATCCTTTGTCAAACTTGCATCAATGTCTAGTTGTAATTCAAAGTTACTCCTCACTTATTCCTGCTGTTAAGTTCTTCTGTGATGCTGATATTAGTATTCCTGTGGCTAGCAAGCGAATGTATTTATTTGGTGTGATTTTAGTGCATGTTAAGTAAAGACTGCTAGTTGAAACTAATTTTAGAATGTTGTTGGGGAAAGCTGCTTAAATGAGCTCAATTACCACAGGGTAATAGTGGTGTTTCTTTGTAAATTAGTAATGTATAATAATTATCAACTTCAAAGTATATTTTTTGCAAACTGTTATTTTACTGCCACTTCTCTTTTGAGTCCCCTACGCTTTGCCAGTAGTCTAGTTACTAATTTTTCTTTGTCATTAATATTCTGTAAATATTTCAGGTGGTAAATAAAATGCATTCTCTAATTACTACATTAGTTTATCAGTGTGGAAATAGATTATTTATGTCTAGCAAGTAAGTATTAAAAAAATACTGTTTTCTCAGATGGATTTTTCGATAGCAAGTAGTAAGAAAAACGTTATATTGGTGCTGCTAGATTAATTTATCAGTATTGAAGTGCAGTGAAATTTTTTGGCCCTACCTAGTGTTTGGAAACAGATAGGAGCTGAAAGTGAACATCCCTCTCCAAAATATTCAGCTCCATGATGCAGTGTTAAAAAGCACTTCTTTGGTAGCCTCTGTTGGTGAAGAACTAGTCTTCATGTGGCATGAAAAGTATTTTATTTCTTGATTCATCTAGGCCAGAAAAAATAGGCATTGTTGGATGATTTAAAGGCTTTCATGTAAGCCCAGAGAGAGAGAACCTTCATTTAAGGTCTTATCTGTCATGCGAACCCGGCCCTGGGTACACGTGGGCAGTGATTTTTATCTTTTACAAAAGGTTTCACACGCTTAGAGGAACAGTGCAGTTTATGCCTACAGTTTCAAATAGCATCCACATTGTATTTCACCTTTTAATTCATGTTAAAGAAAGGAGGGAGTGAAAATCCTGTCCATAGTGAATACAAAGTTCATCCTAAAGCTAAATTTTACATTGGTATGACATGATGAAAATGAGGAGTGCTGTGATGCTGTTCTGCCCCAGCCTTGAGCTCTTCTCACTAACTTTATTGTGTGGCTGTCTTCGGAAACAGCTTTGCTCAGCTCCTTGTGGTGGAACGTTCCTATCTAGTTTTTGAGTGTACCTCTCATGTGTACCTGGATGCTTTGAGGATTTTATATCACAATCTATGTTCTTCCTGTGTGAAGGAAGAAGTTGGTACTTTTGTGATTATAAAGAATCATAACTAAAGTGTGTTTTAAATAGAATTTGTAATAATGATTGTGTAACTTAATGGGTGGTAGGTACAGTTATGATTGTATGACAAGAGTTGCACTTAGAAATTTTTTAACTACAGGAAGTTGGTATCTGTTTAAAAACAGAAAATGTCAGATTATTCTCAAATTAAGGGAGACACTAAATAAAAACCTCAAATCTAGAAAGGTAATTTAAATTAATTAAAGAAAAAATTCAGATCTTTATTATTAATCTGTCTTTATCCAGCTTCAGTTTCTCATCTATTTCTTTGCCTCTTCAGTCTCCTTACTACTACTTCATCTGTAGTTCACCTGTCAAAATGACTTTATCACTTTGTATTTGTAACGTACATTTCCTGTCATTTGTTGTGCTTTTTTAATCCTGTTTTTATGAACACGTGTACAGAAAACATCAGGTTCCTGAAGTTGTGTTGCTCTGCCAGTTCTGTTCCAATAACAGCTGTTACACATGACCAGTCTCAGCTGAGTTTGTCAACAATAGAGGTTTCAGAGGTGTGAAATTCCTTTGTTTCAAGGGAAGGAGTGGGAAGGCACAAATTAAGGCTTCCCATGAGACAAAGGCTGCACATAGGAACTATAGTCACTAGGAAATCTCTTCAAGGAAGTGTTGTGGGGCATAATGCCTGTGAATCTTGCTGATCTTGGACCTTCTCGCTTGTCTTCCCTGTGACCTGTATGCTTGAATTGTAATGTATATACACTAGACTTTGTAAAATGGACTTTTTTTTATTGGTGAAGGCCTGTGAAAGCTCTTTTCTTCTGGTAAATCAATCCTTAGGTCCGATTATGCAGCTTCTTGAAACAGGTTTGTGTAGCTGTAAGACTGTAACAGCAGCTCTTGGGCATTTCCAGCCACTACTGAACTTTAGGTGTTCGTCCACTGGGTTGTGAGGCGCTCCTGTACCGTTTGCCTTGCCTCTTTTCCTCCCATGTTTTCTGTTGCAGAGAAGGCCTGTGGTTGCATTCTATATAATATACTGTAGTACAGTACAGCAGGATTGACCATGCAGTAAATGACTTACAGGTCTAGGAGGGAAACTGTGTGGGAATGGTGAAAAATGGAGTTAAAGATTTTCTTCCTAAAGCGGTAGGCAAATGTTCTGAGTGCATTTTGGCTTTTTGATCAGTCTGCACTTCCCAAATCCATTGCATTCTGCATTTAGCTTGTCTGTCACAGAGAGAGTTCCCTGTCCAGCACAATTAGTAATGTTTCCATGCAGCTTCCAGCTACTGTTCAAGGCTTGCTCTTTCCACGGGGAAAAAAAAAAAATCATGAAGATACAGAATGGCCTGAAACTAATATTTTTCTCCAAACAGGTTGTCTTCAAAAAAAGAGGGAATGGAACAGGACTGGGAGAGAACTTGTCAGGATTTGCCTTTTAAAATTATTTGCTAGTATAATACACAGCCATTGCTAATATTCTGTTCTTAACAATATTTTTCTGTAGCAGAGATGTGGAGCAAACAGCTCTTGTCTGTGGACCGAGTGTTCCCAGTCATTTTTCCTTTCAGGAAAACTAGGAGATTATGAAGGCAAAACATGATATTCATAGATTGTTTTGGTTTTGTTTTTCAGCACTATGTTAAAATTTTAGTATCTTTCTTTTTTATTGTTTTCATTCCCCCATTCCTTTTTGGAATTTAGCTTGTCTGTCACAAACTAAATTTTCTTTCCTCCATTTCTTTTGGAACAATTCAAGGTAAAGATGCTTGAGATCTTGATTCTCAAGAATTTCAACTGGTTGAGAGTTATAGAAGTAATTTGTCTTGTTTTATAAATATGAATTGTCTGCTTTAGAAGATTCGCTTCATCAATAAGTCATCACAATTGTAACTTTGTAGTCTGAAATCTCCAAAAGGTTTAGGAGGAGAAAAATAAAAAATTGAGTGTGTATCAGTCAACAATACTTAAATCTGAGATTTGTACTTGATTGCCTGCCTTTTGGCATGGTGTTCTAACTTGTTAATTATAATTTTTCCTCTGTCTAAGCCCACATTGCCTACAAGTGGTAAATTCACCTTTGTGCAGTGACCTGGCGTGGCAGTTGAATAGTGTTAACTGTTTGTCCTGTCTCTCAGAGAATTGATTTCTCAATCCCCTGTCAGCAGAAATAAAATAGCTGACTGTTGTTAAGGAGCTATCAATGAAATAATTTTCAAGTTCTACTTAAAAATCAATGGCACAATATGGTCCAAGATCACCAACATGTAATGTTGACATAAGCTTGGAATAGCTTCCTTTACACATGTATTTTTTGTTTTGCAAGTATTCCTATTGCCTTCTCAGAAATGAATGTCTGCTATTAGTAAGGGTAATAAATGGATAAGTCTTTGAGACTTGATGTACCTTTAAATATTATTTTGGCTATAACCTTCTAAAGAGATATTATAGAATAAAAATACTCCTGTTATTTGCATGTATTAAAACAGTGCAAATATTTCAGAAAGCAATCATAGTACTTTTGATTTTATATTTTAAATCTGTCTGGTGCTGGTATATGCAGAGACGTGATAGATATTGAGTTAAACTTTATTATTAGCTTATTCATCTGTCATCTTGGATAGCAGGGGATTTCAAAGTAAAATTCAGATATGTATGACTTTATAAATCAGAAAGTACAAATGATATAATTAATTTAAAAAAAAGTAACTGGTGAGATTTTCCTGGCAACAGAAGTGTTTATGTTAATACAGTTAACTGAACATTATTGCAGGATTCTCTTCCAATGTCATTCCAGCCTGATTCAGTTCTAGTCCTTAGAAATTGATAGCTCTGCAGCAGGTAACTGTTCCTTCAGCTATTTGTTGGTACCCAAAATCTTGAATTCCAGTACACAAGAATTCTTATGGTAACAGTATTGAGCTCTGTATATCTGACTACAAGGGTTGTAGTTGATTTGATGCAGATGATTGATGTTAGTGATATGAAGACACAATCTTTGGGTCAGGATCAATGTGCACAGTACTTGGACTTCCAATTTTCAGTTGAAAGGTGTTTTCTGCATTAGGTCAGGATCAGCGTTCACTGGATTTGAACTTCCAGTGTTTGGTTGAATGGGATGCTTTCACAAGTCTCCATTGTAAAGTCTGTCATTTTAAAAATAAGATTACTTTATCAAATCAAGCATGTTTTGTAACAGGACAAGCAACTGCAGTTATGGAAAGAGCGGTTAGAGACTCCTTTTTAGTGTAATGGTACCAGAATCACCTAGTGCATAGTCAACTTAAAAGAAAGGCATCAAGCTTTGGTTTGTTGCTGTGATGGGCAATGACCTAATAATGAGTATTTACACTCTGCCTATGGTCATTGTATTTGTCAGCATATACGTACTATGAAGAGTAAAGCAAAACCTTCCTAATGGTGGCTTAAGTAGCTTAAATCTCTTCCATTCTCCTCCCTTACATTTAATATCTTGGTCCTGTCCTGAGGATATAATAACTGTTTGAAAGATGTTCTTTTGTTCATCATTTGTTGTTAAAATCACCAATATGGTATGGGAGATAGTTCACATACATCAAAGAGCCGGTAGATTCAGTTTCTTCTTATTACCAATATATACTGGATGAAAATCTTTCCTTCCTGCAATATTCTGATGAATGGGATGGTGCTAAGCAGAATTTGCTGACCTCTTGCTGCAAGCACTTGCCAGAGTTCTCACGGATGGATGAACTCTTATTTCCTCTAACTGATGATGTCAGTTGGGAATGTTCACCTTTCTTTCATTCCAAGTTGAAGATAAATACAGTGATGAATTGTATAAATTTTCTTTGCCAGTTTCTTTGGTCTCCCTTGTGTGAGGAGAGTTTGAGAGGCCAGTTTATTTCACAGGAGATGGAAAGAAAGGAGCAGTGTACACTATACTGTTGGCATACTCTCTGCTGATGGCTTTTACAATTGCTAACTTAAATCATAGGGAATCGAGAAAATATTTATATTCTTAATGCATATAATTATGGCTAAAATCTTGAGTGGACCATTTACTGTGCTTAATGTGGTATTTAGAGGAAATTAAAGTTCATTCTGGAGAACATTTTGACCGTAGCATGGCAGATGTTTGTGAATTGATTGGTAGTAAAGCCTGACTTAAAAGTACATAATGTGTAAACACACGTTTGGATTTTTTTGGTATTATCAGTAGACGAAGAGAAGTCAGGGCTTAAATGCTTTCTTTCAAGGCTGATCTTTCCTGTGTAGATTTGACAAGTAGCTTAAAGTAATTAATTTTGTAAATCATGTCTCTCTGAGTATGTCTAGATCCAGGCCATTTTGAATTGTATGTGCATATGCCAAAATAACACTATATAAAAATAGCTATATTTTGAAAGAGACACCTTTTTCATTTGGCTCAATTCACACAAATCTACAACGAATGCATTCACACATGGATTTATTTGGAAATTTTTGTGGATTGGCTAATGCAATAAGAAAAGTTTAGTGAAACTCTGTGAAAGATATTTCATTTTACTTTTCAGTGCAATTTCCCTGTTCTGAATTTCTGAACTGCTGGAAATAATTACTTGTAGATAGACTGCTTTCTGTATTCTTGCTTGCTTTTTTCTTTGAGAAGCGACAAGTGACCAAGTTGTTTTATGTCTAATGCTGTAGAGCCCACAAGGATGACCCACACAGGAGAATTTGGGGATTATTGGCATGAATTACATTGCTTGGAATGTCAGTAGGATGTTTTGGGTGAAAGTGCTTATTGTGGCTTATAAACATTATTGGCATCTAGTTCTAAGTAAATCTTATATCATGTACAGCTTGTACTGGCTCTGTGAGAAAGTATTAAATAGAAGAAAGGATAATACACTTGTCCTAAATCCATTACTTGTCCCATTATATTTTTATTAAAGTCAGTCAGCAAGGGAGTTGTAAGAGAGTAGACATTGTTTTGTACCACAGAGATGCTCATTGTCACTCCAGTTGATGCAGTACCTGGCTTATTCTCTTTCCTGCACCCAACTGCTACAACTTATGTAAGCACTTACCACAATGGAAACACATGATCTAGCCTTTTCTTTAAACTGCAAAATTTGTCTTAATTGTCCTTTAAAATACCATTGGTTTTAAACAGTGCTTTTAGAATAAATTCTTACTGTGCCACTTCAGCCTCAATCTTCTGAATCACCAGAAAACCTCCAGGAAGAGCAGAGAGCTGAGGCTATGCTCAATAGAAGTGAAAAGATTTCCAAGGAAAGCTGTGAATAGAAGGACTGTGGGCTCAGTGCACTCCAGACACCTTGTGTTAACAAGGAGAATTGTGTGTACTCCATAAATTGCTCTTGGTGCAGCACAGTTAAACTAGCTATGAGTACCTCAAATAGTATTGTTCTCTGTCTGTGTCTGAAAAGCCATTTTAAAATTTTGAAGGCCAGATGGAATAATAATTATTATCCGGTTTGATCCCTCGCATATCCCAACTTAATTCTTACAACTGTGGTTAAAATGGGATGTATCACTTGTGGGAAAAATTAACCTTTATTGAAATATTTTCTGGCTAGGGTTAAATTACTCTAACTTGTTTAGGCTATGCCAGTAATTAAGTATCTATACTGTTGAGAAATATAGTCTGTATTTGTCCAGCTTTAGTAGTCATTTGATTATGCTAGTGTGAAAACCCCTGTATATGTGAAGTTTCTGTTATATATAAAATGCAATAAGAATAAAAGCATTAAATTTAAGAACAACAAGTCTTCATGTATAAGTACTTTCTTAAAACCTCTGTTTTTTTCTCCAGTTCTCCAGTTTCTCTTTATTTCAGCAGAAATAAGTGTAGAATTATTCCTATTGGACGTTAGGCTATTTATATACTCTAGTATAGTCTTCTAGTTACAGTACTGTTCATTTGCTTGTGACCCTCCAGGCGTCGCAGTCACTGGCAAAGGGAAGTCCTCGGTAAAAACTGTAGCCACCCTCCCTTTGTCCCCTGCCCAGCTGTGTATGAAACTTCAGTTTCATTTTAGTGAAAGCAGTGTTTGCTTTCGCTGTAGCTGTGGGGCAGTTCTGCTCCCTACATAGCTTTCTGATGTTAGTAATTTACTATTCTCAAAATGTGTGTGTCATTGACATGGCCTTTTTTGGCCATTGAAAGATGGTAACCAGTGAAAGGCAAAGAGTTTGTTTGGAGTGCCATCAGAAACACACATTGGTGTTTATATTTACAGTTGTATTCTGAGACCTACTCGATAGGTGGTGTTGATTCCATTTAGTATATGCAGGGATTTATTAAAGAAATACCTTCTGCACTGAGCCAAATTCTTTAGGGAAGTCAGATTATGTTATTTATACACTACCACCTTCATTACTGGTATGCAATGGTGTTGAACTTTGGAATGAAATGAGAGGAACTAAGAGCTACAGATAATATTTTAGGTACTTCTTGTAGCTTTTCCAAGCAGCAGAGCAATGTAAATGATATAATTTTAGACAATTTAAACATTTTAATAAAAAGTATTTGTGTGCTTTTGAAGCTTTTACTGGGAGATGGTAAGTTTTTACATCTTGGAAGTTTTGAAGGGAATGAATAAGGTGCTGAAAAACACTCCATACTTCCCTTGGTGGGGGGAAAGATCCTACTGTACTCACAGTTACTCTGTAGTAGTGGAGACTTTTGCACTGCCTGCAGGATCACAGGGAATTCGCTTGCACTTTGAAGTGTGAAGTGATAATCCTCACAACTGCTTATTTCTTTATTAAATTTGCGGAAGTTAATTACATGCCCTGGTAATTTACAACAAAAAAATCACAATTCTCTGATGCCAAGTAGGCAAGTGAGTTTTCCAAGCTTCAGTTTAGTCCCTCATGCTGTAAGAAGAATTTGGCATTTGGCAGACATTATTACTATCGTTCATCCAAAAAGTCTATTAATGTATGCACATTTTTCTACACAGTAGTGTCTCATGAGTAGGTCTTGGTAAATCTGCTATATGCAATTTACATGTATTTCATTATTTTATACTGCTGGACTTACTGTGAATGTCCTGCTTAGCATTTGTGGGTTGACTACTTGTGGTCTTTGGAAAATGAGAGCAGGACGTAATTAAAATCACTGTATTTCATATGACTAAATATACCGAGTATTTGTATGTGCTAAATATATTGCCGTGCATATAGTCAGAAATAAACTGATTTTTAAAACAGTGATACTTGATATTCATTAAGTTAGCTGTATTTCATGTGCCTTGACAACTGTAAGCAAATTGGAATTTGGAAGGATTTTTGGTGGTTTTCTGAATGGCTTTTGTTACAGTGCTGCTGCCTGGAAAACAAGCGTACTCCTCTCATCAAAGAAGGCAAAGTGGACCATTCTGCTGGTGACAGATTGACCTCAAAGTGTACAATTGGGGAGGCCAGATCTAATAAAACATAGCTGATCATTGCTCTGTATTCTGTTATTAAGTATCTCAAAGTTAACTTGGGTAGTGATTAAATGTGTTTAAATGACTGGTACAGTGATAGAGAAGATAAATAGATCAGGTTATACTCTTTCACCAGTCCTAAATAGAAGCAAATAATTAAAAATGGTGCTGCATGAGAAATAACCCTATTTGTGTGTTTGTTTAGCATAATGGGGCACCTGAGTTAAATGGAAATATGTGGAAACATGTGCCTTTCTTCATACTGTGATTTGTGTTTAACAATTCCTTGTTAAGGAGTTAAGTCCCATTTCAGTGGAACACTTCCATTAATTCAGGGGAATCTTAAGTTCAGCTGACCGATTTTTAAGTTTCTGGGCTGTCTACCCTACATTCTGCATGGTGTGACTGCTGCCCATATAGTCCATCAGAGAACTTCTTTGTGTCTTGCTGCTTCATCAGCTTCATACAAAACAGCTGCATTTGCTTACAAGTTTGCATCCTTTTATCTACAGAGAGTTTTCCAATGCTTTGCCAACTTCCCTGTAAAACCAAAATAAAATTGTGAGTATGTCAGTTCTCCCCAGCGTATAAAGCTGTACATCAGCCTTACCTGTGGAAATTGTCCACATAATCACTCCTTTAGAGCAACAATTGCAAACAGCACCAAGTCAGGTACCTAAATGAGAACTTACTAAAATTAGGTCAGGGCCAAAATGGGTTTAGACTGTGTGTCACTATAAGAATGTGGAAGAGAGGTTTTGGTTGGCAGCTCTGTGCTTAGATAGGCTTAGAAAGGCTAAATTTTATTTGCTGTGTTAATGCTTGAAATTTTCTGGAGGTTCTGTGTTATGTAGCTCCCCTTACAGTGTGATTACAAAACATTTAATTTCTGCTTATGCAGAAACTTCAAAGTTTGGCTCTGGCAACTTCTGCTACAGTGGGGTTTTTTTCTGTCAATTTCTTATTGACACCAATTTATATGTAGCAATGCGTTGCTCTTGTGGGAGAAACTGTAATGCTGAAAGCCATGTGGTTGGTGCCTACAGGAACTGAATCAAAACCCAGAATAGTGTGTAACCAGAATTCCTTCACTACTGAACAGGAATCTGGGTGATTGTGTCGATTTTTGTATATATCTATGTAAAGAGAAGCTGAGGATAAAGATCTTAAGTAAAAAGTACTTACTGGTAGAATTGCTTCCCTTATCTTGTTTATGCTGATTAATTAAAAAATAGAAAGCACATAGGGTTAAAGATAAGATGGTACCACTGTTTTCCTCTTTATGTGTAATCTTGTTGCATGTCTCTACATAAGCTGTTCTGGCCACTCATCATAGTAACCAGCTGGGCCATTTCACCTGCTGGAGCCATTAAAGAGGACTCTCTCCCCCTAGATTAATCCCCTCCGACATTAGTTTTTTGCTCTGACAACTGGAGCAGGCATTCAGAATTTGCAGGTGGCCAGTGTGACGCACATAATTGCCTACAATTTTAGGCAATGAATAAAAATGGTCTACATTACTTGTCAAAGGTTGTATATGCAGTGCCAAGTGAGATCTATGGGAAGCCTTTTAGGGTTTAAAGAACAGTTAATAGCAAAGCTGCACAGTGCTTTTTTAATCATAATGCATTTGTAATATAGCATTTTGATCTTCTCCTTGTAGGAAATGGTGTTATATTAGCCACTTTTAAACATTTATGAGTGAAATTCAGTTATAGGAGAGTAAAAGTGATTATTCTTAGGCAGAACATGTTAGATTTCATTAAAAGTTCTAGCTTGCCCCTTCCTTGTTAAAATCTGTGGGGAGTCCTGTTCCTGGAGTGTTTCAAATCAGGATCTGAAGATTTAGAAGAGCTTTTTCTTTTATTTTTTTTTTTTCCTCCACTAAAGCTACTGCAAGACTAGAAAAGACAGTAGTAAATACTGATGTTATTTGTGGTTGTTTATAAATGTACTTCAACTGCATAGCATTAAGTGCAAAAAATGTGTGCTCAGCAGTTCACGGAATGTTTCCTTGTATTTTAAAGATCTTAATGCTCAGTTGCATCAATTACAACTTAAAAAAAATGCATTATTTAAAGCATGATCATAAATTATCTACAACAAAAAATAGGCGACTCTAAAATGTACTACTCCTAGAAGAGCAGAGTTTGACCTTTCAGACCCAAGAGCCTTTTATTAACACCTGCCTGTAAGGAAAACCGTGCCACACGCAGCTTTCGGATTCACGACCACAAAACTGATGAGGAAAGGCTTGAAGGGTTCAGTTTGTGTCACTTGCTGTTTGCCGTTTCCATTTCACAGATGATTAATCTTTCTGTGAAGAAAGGCCAGAGAAACAAAGCACATTGGGCTCTTCCTGCAGTTACTCCTTCTGAATGCACACTAGCTTGCTAACTAAAAGGCCTTTAGATTTCCTGCCGAGAGAGATGTTCTGAAAGTGAATGCAGCTGGTTGGAGGTCACCAGTGCAAGGCTCTTGCCATTGTGTAATGGAGGCTTTGGCAGGTTTCATTTTGGGGGGGGAGGGAGAAGGTGTTGGCGAAAAATTAATGCGGAATAAAAAGGGCTTTGGCCGTTTGAATTAATTTCTTGAGGGTGGATCATCAATAATAGGCTCCATTTCTTTTGCTCACAATTAAAAAAAAAAAAAAATTTGCTGTATTTTGTCCCACCCATTCCCTTTTCTTAATGGCATGTTTATATTGTACGTGGTCTCTCCCACTGGATGCTGAAATGTTGTGTCTTACTGAGTTCGAAAAGCAATCTAAAATGTACTGATTTTTATATATATTTTATGAGCTCTGCTGATGTTCTTGGTGACAAGAGATGATACTTGAGTATTGTATATGTAACTTTCTAAATGTGAGATCTGGGTGACTTTAATAATCCATATTGTTTTTAAGTGACTTTTAAAGCAGCAATTTCTGTTTTTCTGGGAGAGTAAAAATTTGTTTCTAAAAGTATTATTTAATTTTTAGTTTGTGTGTATGTTTTGAATCTTAATTGATACATGCCTTGTTTATGGAAGAGAATAGTCTTGATATCCAGCTGAGGTTTTGACTTTGTTTTTTTTTTTTTTTTGATCTTGCATAGGACGTAATGTGCAAAATCAAGACATGGGTAATAGATGAAAAGAAAGCTGTCCGCTTCTATCATGATTGGAATGACAAAGAGGTAGGCTATAAATATTACTCCATGAATTGACTTTGGATTTTGCTACCTGTTACTGGTTCTTTTTAAAGTTGTTGGTTTTTTTGGGTTTTTTTAGATTTCATATTCATAGTGTACTGAATGTTAAATTTATTAGCTGAATCTATGCTTATCTGTGATTCGTATATTACACTTGAATTCTGTAGCCTTATCAGACATGCCATGAAGAAAATTATCATAAAAGTAGTTTGATTCGATACAAACTGTTTTTAAAATTCTCTCCCTCTATTCTCACTTCCAGATTGATGTTTTGAACAAACATTTGTTTTTTACCTCAAAACCGATGATCTACTTGGTTAATCTCTCTGAGAAAGATTACATTAGAAAGAAAAACAAGTGGTGAGTGTGTACAGGTTAAATGTCTAAATTTATATTTCTGTTTCACATTTTTCAGTGGTCAGTAATTCCTTGCACATTTCGATCATCAAGGATATTAATTAAAATAGCTATATGAACTAATCTTGCACTTCTGTTACTTGTTGTGCTCCCATTGACATGCTGCTTGAGTACAATGCATGTGGTGAAACATTGGCTGAAATTGCAGAAAAGAATATGCTTTCCATCCTTACATTTTGACATGAATCCATTAACTTTGAAGAAAATAGATTTGATTTAGAAGTACTAATTTAAATAAGCATATGGCTTTATCATGTTCTATAATGCTGGCTGTCTGAACAACATCTTTTTCATTCCAAAAGAATGAATTGAATGCTAGAAGACTAAAGCTATGTGAGTTATACTGAAGTCTTTTAAACAAAATTGCACATTTTAATGTTACTCTTCTGTTTGCAGTTGGGTGTCTGGCTTTCTTGCCACTTTTTGTACCTTGCTTGTGATTTACAGGCCTCTTTTGATGGGCCTTAATGCCATGAATAGCTCAGGTTTTAGTCAGGTGTTTCTGACATCAGTATTGTGACTCAGGTACGTGATGGTTACAAAATCAATGTATCAGACATTCAGTGAACTGGATGAAGATCCAGTCCTAATAAGGTAGACATATGGTGGGAATCCACTGTTGAGAAGTACATCATTTAGCAAGCTCTAGATGGCATAAATACTGTTCTGTGGAGGATGGAAAGATTGGGTAGTTAGTATATGACAAAGGAAAATCTATAGCAGTGTGTTTAGTTTAAAAAGAAACAAACAAACAGCAAATCTTTTCTTACAATTCAGAATTTTAAACACTGTACTTGTGTGATACTTTGAAGATGTATAAATGTATGTTTGTGAACAGATATATGCATGTAACTCATCCAAACAAATCAAAAGTATCTAAAGCAGAATATCTGAATTCTCCTAAAGTACACCCTCTGTTTCTCCCTGTACTTCATTAAGTACTTAGATGCACATGGTTTCAATTTTCCATTAAAAATTCTCATTTCCATATGATATCAAAGAGTGAGAAGGCTTTAAACTGAAAAATAAACATTCATAGACTGGAAGCCAAAACAATAATTAATGTCAGATGGTTAACTCCAATAAATCATTAGAATAAATTCTGTGAAATTACTGCAACTAAAACTGTCCTTTTGATACTCCAAGATATTTTGTGTTGTTACTAAAGAACAAAATTTTATGTATTTTAATAGCAAACCCTCTTAGTCCCAAACACAGACTTCGGAATAGACCTGACAAGCAATATAATAATGTAAGGTTGGCCAAATTTTATAATTTTAAATTAACTGTTTCCTCTAAATTTTGGCCAAATTTTATAATTTTAAATTTTTTTTTTTTCCTCTAAATATTTTTTGGGTATGGCAGTTTAAATATAAGAAGTGGTTCTACCCAAGGAAGTATTTAAAATCAGGATAGTTGTGTTTGCTCTGTTATTGTACAGTGATACTTTTTTGAAAGTAAAAATGCTGTGGTTTCTTGAGGTTTGCTGTAACAGTACAGACGTGGAAGTTTATGTGAAAATGGATGAGTTGGTTTCCCTGTCCAAAAAAGGATCCTCACACCTGTATTTGGATGATTACAGGTAGAGCTCAGTGGCTCTAATTGTACAGTAAATACCATTTCCCAGACCCTAATGGTAGCCAGACTACTTAGGCGACGCCAGTCTGTGATTTAGCTGTCGCCAGTCACCCCATGTTTTTTTGTGAGACTAGTTGTGATGATGACATAGTTAAACCCTATTGAAAGCAAATCTTTGGAGAAATTGCAATTTTTAATTTGTAAAAAATCAGATGTTTGAGTTGAAGAGTCATATAATGAAGCCATTTAACTGTTTCTATTACAATTAATGATTTAGTTTTTAAAAAGTATACCCAGATCTCATGGATGTGAGTGTAATTGTAGCTGAAAGATCAAAGCCTGGGTATCTGAGTGATGTTCCAGAAGAGAATTTACCACATAGCCATTTTCAGTACAGTTTCTGCCTCCTGCTGTTCCTATTTTCCCTCAAGCTAGCCATTGACTACCCCCTGTGCATCCCTGCTCGTAAAAAATGATTGAGGAAGTATTTGTCATGTATTTATGAGTGGGAAACATTGTGTGATAGGGAAAGGCATCTACTAGAACCAGAAAGATTGCCATTTCCTTTCCTTCAGCTACTCTGCCACAGTTTTAAATCCTCTGTTTATGCAACATAGCTTTTATATTTAAGAGCAGAATAAATGTTTTCTATGAAGGATGCTAACGGTAGGCTTCTGTCATTTATGTGGTGCAAGCAGATGTAAATGATTAGAATATATTTTACTGTTAGATGCTGCTTTGTGACTTTCGTTATTATTTTGGGGGGTTGGTACTCCTCTTTGAAACGCAAGCCACATTTAGTCGTAGTTATTCTCAAAAAAGCTTATTTCTGAGCTTAATTCATAATATTACTATAACAAAGGTAAGGTTAATGCGAGAAATGCTCAGCCATAAAATGTTTTCAACAGACTTTTGCAACTATAAAAGTGTTTAAAAACAGCAAAGGAGAGGAGAGGCTTTTTGATTTTGGTGTAGAGGAAAACTAAAATTGTCTTTGTTTTACTGGGTCACTCTTTCAGAATTAGTGAACGTTATAATTGTTAGTTAAAACACATTTATATTTAAGTGCCAATGTGTTATTTTTCAATCCAAGAGAAGAAGAAAAGACTGTGAAAGATAGGACTATTGTGTGTTTGAGTAGGTGTATTGACCTTTTGAAAGATGTGAAAACTGGAATGGCTCCAAGCAGTTACTTGCTGGTTTTAACAATGTTGAATTAGTCATTCAGTTGATTTATGATTAAGACCTAGCCCCTGAAGAGAAGCTGACATGGCAGCTGTGTTAGTCGTGCTTGTGTTATGATCAGATGACAGTAATCTTGATGTTTATGGGGGAATCCACTGAAACCATTCTTAATACATACTGCTGTGCTCTAAATGAGTATTTAAACTCTTCATTTAATAATTCCTAATTTTTAAAAAAATCTGGATCTAATACCTTAACCATGGTATACTGTATTTGAGTTTTACCATGAAAATACTCAAAATAGTAGTAATAATTATAATAATCAGATAAAACTGCATTCTAGGTCCCAGGATGTGACATAAATCCAGGATATCAGATTTATCAGCCCTTCAGCTAATTTAAGCTTTACATTTTAGCCTTGCTAGAGTGTGCTTCTAGTGGCTCATAGGATGGATTCCAGATATGAAATATATTGAGCTAATTAATGAGTGAATGGAGTGGACCATGCTTAGCATTGTGTTTGGTTTGGTATTTTGGACTTACTTGCAGCAAGCACTGGAAATACTGTATATGTTAAAGCCTCATAACTGATACTTTGACTCAGCTTCTCAGGTCCAATAAAATGAATTTCATCCTATGCCTGTAAGTCAAAAAGCCAGTTATGTTGCTAAAGATTTTTTAGTATCTCTAGCATTGTAACTAAATTGTCTGAAACTTAATTTTGGATTTCTGAATATTGTTTTCTCTGATACAGTTCAGATTTGTTGAATATCCAAATATATGTTAGCATTTTAAGGGTGTTTTTCTCAAAATGTTACAGTAGGCATTCTGTTAAAAATGTTGATCGGTGTTGATAGGATAGGGGCCTTAGTATTTTGCTCCTGTGTATTTAGAAAAGTGACATATATGTCATAATAAATAAAATTTTGCCCATTAATTTAGCATTTTTAGTGTTCTTAAGCTAGAAGGTATAATTAGGTCAGATGAAAGGTCCATCTTTTCTGGTATCATGTTTCTGACAGGCCACTAACAGATGTCCAGGGAAGATTATAGGAACAGATTAAGCAAACAGAGTATATGCATCCAGCGTCTTGCAATCTGTTGTTGTAGAACTGGCTAAGCCAGATATGTTATACTTATGGTTAGTACTTTTTGACTGATTTTGATTCTATAAATTTACCCATTCACCTTTTGAACCCAAGTATACTTTTTGGTATCCCAATATCCTGGAGCAGGGACTTCCACAGCTTAACTATGTGCTATATGTAGAAGTACTTCCTTATGTTTGTTTTGGATCTGCCACATCATAATTTCATTTGGTGCTCCTTAGATCTTGTATTATGAGAGTGAATAATCCTTTTCTATTCCTCTTTTTCATACTGCTTCAGATGTTCCAAATATTTAAAAAAAGAGTGGAGGGGGTAGGGAAATCTGACATGAAGAGTGAAATATTGAGGGTCAAGTAAAAGGAACACTCCATAGGTTTGAGTATGAATTAAACTGATTCACTCATTCTTTCACTTCTAAACTAGTTAGGAAACAAAGTTATATATAAATGGAGTTATTTATTACCATTTATGGTAATAAATAAGGACTTGGAGTTCTTGATTATATTTCTGCAGGTATGGATGCTTAGGCAGTTACATTTTGTTCCAATAAATGTATTTGAGAAATTATTTGAAGGAATTTTAAAATCGTAAGTTACAATGCCAAGGTGGTGTTGAGATGTTTTCTTGCCATAGCTGCTTAATGATTTTAAGGTTGTCTTCTATGCTGACAAATGCAGAAAATAATATTTTTAAAAATACATTACAGTTCTTGTTCCTGCCTTACAAGTGAAATGCTTTAAAAGATTATTAGGAGATGATATATGTTATCTGGGTATAAGTAAAGTTTTGCACACACAAGTTGAGAAGTCAGAGTCAAAGCTAACCATATCCAGAAGTTAGGCATCCTGCTACATCTTTGCTGACTGACTGAGAGCAAGTATCTTACAGCTCCGTCTGCCAAAACTAGAGAATTGCATATGTTTTTCATAGAGCATTTACCTAGTATGGTAGGGGATAATGCATATTGTTTGCTTAATAAATGGTTATTCTTTATTGTTTCTTACACAAATGAATTAATGAATGCACATTAACTAGTCATCCATTAACCAAATGGCAGTCTGTTTTATTTCCAGCACTGTGTCTTGGCATTGCCAATTGACTTCTTATAGTCTTCTGTTTTACCGATTCCAGTGACTTCATTTAGTTATTTTGTTTATCCCATATTTTTTGCCCCTCTGTTTTCCTAACTGGTGTGTTCTCCATGGGTCTTTGCCAGATTCCCTCTCCTTTGATTTCATCCCATTCTTGCTGGCTTAGTTCCAGTCCAGTCTTTTGGTCTGGATGACTTCTTTCACCAGACTTCCTGCTTTGCTTCGCTTTCTTTTACCTGCCGCTCTGGAGTCCCGTGTCTGTTTGAATGTGAGTGCGTATTGTTTAGGTAATAGCAGGTATTGGGGCATGTCTTTAAGCATGGAAGGATGGCTCCCATTCTCAGCTTCAGTGTGTAACCTCACTCCAGATGCAAAAGCACCTTCCTGGAGTCTAACTTCACTCTTGTGTACACTTTTTGCCCAGGTGTGATGGTTTATCTCTGATAGCAAGTATCCTCTGTGCCAAATGTATTGGTTCCTATGTATTAGGACAGTAAAATTTTTCAAATAATTTGTTTCTGTATGTTTTAAAAATGGGCAAGTTTGTACGGTGATGCTTTTTTCAAAAATTCTGGTCCACCTGATTACAGCATGGCACTAGTAAATAGCTAAAGTGTAGGTTGCAAAGTCAGGAGATAAAACCTCAGTAATTTACTTAGGATATGTTGACACTTGAACTAGAAAAGAGAGGAGTGGTTGTACTAGAGGGAAACCTGGATTTTGCAAAGGCTTGTCTGGGCAGATGAAAGTACCATCACACCATGCTTAGAACTCATCAAAGTCTGTAGACTGTAGATGGCAGGGTTAGCAGAGAAGTGATTGTACTAGATTCCATATCAATTAATTACACAACTTGGATTAATTCAGTTTATAAATAACAGAGCAGAAGATATAGGAACCCCCACAAAAATAT
Source organism: Cettia cetti (assembly GCA_013401135.1). NCBI lineage: Eukaryota > Metazoa > Chordata > Aves > Passeriformes > Sylviidae > Cettia > Cettia cetti. The sequence continues at coordinate 36,173 of VZUI01055313.1, read as the reverse complement.
GAGGTGACATTTTCAAAGACAATGATGTAAATTTTCTTATTTATTGCAATGTGATGCTTCTGACTCTGGATGCATAATGAGGTACAAAATCCTTTTTGAACTAAGGTCTTATTTAAAACCTGAGATGCAGAGATGTCTTTTGAGTGTAAATCTTGTTACTGTGTAATGGGTAACTGTTCTTTCTTCTTCCCAGTATGCTGTGTAAAGAGCTTCAGTTTTCTGCTGCTTACTTTCCACTGTGGAGAAACTTGTGCTTCATGCCTTAATTTACTTCACTGTTTCCTAGAAGTCTTGGTGCTGGTGAAATAGTAGACAAAATTTTTTTGAAAATGTTGTCTACTTTAAAATCGAGTTACCCAATGAAAATATCAATATTGTCCAATAATTACATTTTTTTTTCTGGAGGGTTATCAGTGGTTTATCTCCTGAATAACGCCTGCAAAGACACTGTGTTCTGTCAGTCCTCTTTTTCGAAGGCCATCCAAATGTGCTCAGTCATTTAAGTGTTTGTTTTATGTAGCTGTGGTCCCTCACTGAACAATGCCGTCGCTGTCTTAGCTGGCCAAGCAATGCTTCCCTCGTATTTATGATAGGTTAAAGCATAATTTTAGCAATGTAGAATTTAATATATGTTTACTATATTAGTTTTACTACTATTGAGTTTGGGGAATTTCAGTAGCTTGATACTTTTTTTAAATACGCTTTAAGTGAGATTTTTTAGCTTCAGAGTATCTCAGCTTGCTTTTTATATCATAAGTTTTTGGATTCAGACTACCTTATATTTAGAAAAATAAGCCTTTCTCTTTTGTAATATTCCAAGAGAGTGATGTCCTAAACACTGAAATGGAAAAAGTGAAGGAGAAGCTGTGTTTTACTCACTTGTCTTTTTTACAGAATGGAAGAAAGCAGGAAGGTAAGCAGCTTAAGAAACCAGCTTTCATATTGAGGGCCAGATTCTGGAATTTACAGTACGTTTCAGTCCAGGGTTGTTAGTCCTGAGCATCATCAACACAATTTCATCAACAGGTCCTCAGAAATGTTTGGAGGAGAATAGGGTACTAACCACAATATTAGTGCTGTCATCTCACTATTGTATCATTATCTCAGATGCAGTTTTCAAATCCTATTTTTAGTGGTAAATAATTCAGTAGTGAATGTCACTCTTACTTATTTTAGAGTAAAGCAGTTTGACTGCCTGTAAGCCTGTAGATACTCATGTTAAAATCTCTCTCACATTTGAAGATCCTAATGAGAAACATCATTAGTAATGGAGAAGTAGAACTGACTTTGTTTCTTTTGGGTTCTTGAGTGTTAGTCACCTTCACTGCACTGATTTTTGGCTGTAATAGTGATCAAGGAATGAGAATAAAGTAAGGTGAAATAGTTTCCTCTATTGAATTTCCCAGGAATTAGGATTATTCTAATTAGGATTATTCTTTGATTGCAAATGAGTGTCTAAATTTTCTTGGAGACTGAGTTTTGTTCTGCTGTATTTTTCTGTTTATTCTTGATTTAAAAAATACTTCGTGCAAATTTGATGCAAATGTGAAAGGTCTGGTTACACTTGTCTCCTGTAGTTAAAATGCTATCTCCTAATATGCTCTAGTTTATCAAGTTATCTTTTTCTGCATATGAAGGGAATTTTGTCAGAGAAAGAAGTGTAAAAACTGATCTACGTATGCTGTAGTTTCTCTTATGAGCTCATTAATGAGCAGATTTTATCCTAGAAAGTAGGATATGGGGGTTTTTTTAATACAGAAGTTTTGCCCTGTTTTGCTTTACAAATAAACTAGTAGATATTTTTGCAAGAGATTGTTATTCTTGTTAACAGTCGTTTATCTTTAAGTTACTGAATATTAAGTTACTTATTTCTTCTTCGTATTAATTTATTAACACCTGTGTTGTTGCAACAGACATGAACAGAAGAGACACAGGCTCCTTTAGAAAGTGGTCAGTGGGTTTTCCTTTATTGTGGGATGAGCTCCTCTTTATACAGAATGTCAGAGGACAATTTGATTGCTAACACAAAGGTAAACTTTTCAATCAATTGGTCAACCCAGAGGGACATCAGAAGAAGGTCTCTCCTATAAGAAAGAATGTAAACGTCTTTATATTTACAAAACATTGTTCTTCTGTTTACCAGAAGAACACCTGGGAAAGAACATTTCTAAGATCAAAACGCCCCAGGCATGAAACTCAGGACTACACTGTGCCTTACAGAATGAATGAGCTTTATTAGCCTGTCTTTGTCAACCAGACAACATAGAAGTTGTGCGTTGCCCTTAAAGCAAATAAATTTCTCTTTCAAGTAAGGGGAAAATCGATGCTATGAGGTTGTGTCCCAATCGTTTGGGTCACTGTTCCTGTATCTGACATAGCATTTAAAAACCAGCAGTTGTTTTTGTGAGGGTCTGTTGAGAATCAGAAGATGGAGAGGAAGCTGTTGGATGACGTTGGAGGTGAGTGGCTGTGGTCTCACCTGGTGTGATGGGAGTAGCTCCTCCTCTGTGTGAGGATCTGAATACCTCCTTGCTGCCTGTAACTGGTGGGTTTTGAGAGGAAAACTCTTGTTGTGGGCTCATCAACAGTTGAAATAACTGGCAGATGAGCTTTGATTTTAGACGTTTTTTAAAGCAACAATGAACAATAGTTGCTTGAACAATGTCCCAATTGATAGATATCTTTCTTTTCATGATGTGTTCCTCAGTATTGCAGTGCTTGATTTGCAGACAAGTACCTGTATATCTGTCCAAAATTCTGCTTATTGAATTCATTTCTTGAAGCATTTCATGCTGTCACTTCCTACAGAACTGTGTTAATATCTTTAAGTTCTCTTGGTTGAAGCTAATTTTATTTCACCTACCATTATTTCTCTCATGCATGGTATTTGAGATACTTGTAGGGTCTGGGAAAAATACTCATCTTGAAATTGTTCTTTGTGAATGGTCTGCAACATCTCTTTCTCTGGGGGAATACGTTCTGTAACGTTGTTCTGTTTTCTATAAATACAGCCTACATGGAAAATCAGGCTGTCAAATGTTTATTATAAAGGGAAAAATAATATTTGAGGAAGATGATTCTTTTATACAATTAAATGTAGGTTCTTGTGGCTTTGGCAGCCTTTTTTAAAGTTCCCTTTTTCTAAGTGACTTCTTTGTTTCGCTATTGACAGATACATTTTTCATTGATGATTGTTTTGAAAATCAGATGCATTTTTTAAAAAATAGTTTTAATTTTATGGTTATTTACAGCTCATTATTTTGTATTAAGCATATGGAAACATGTTTTCATTTGACTGCTTGTTTTTCCCAAGAAACATATCTTACCTTCTAAAGTTTTGGCATAGTATTTTATTTTCACAGCTAGAGTTTCTTCTAATGACTGATACGGATAACTAATGTTCAGGTGTTGGTAGTCACTAGCCTTACAGTGGATGGAACTGTGTATCCTTGTCTGGAAACCAGGAATAGATGTGTGTTCATGTTTAAATTGGAGAGGAAAGTTTGTAAATTATATATGTTTAACTGAAGAACTGTCGGATGAGGCATTGGGTGTGAGTATTTTATTATCCTTTATACCAATGCTTGAGCTTAATTATTGTTAATTTGGAGAGAAATTAAATAGATTATAAAACCAAATAATGTTTGGGACTTTCTGTGCTCTGGTATTAGTTTCTAAACCCTGAAGATATATTTAGAAGATAATTATTTGGAAGAGACTTAAGTGTATGTGCTGGCTTTGTACTTCATTTGGTTTAATCAGATTCATTGTATATTGAGTCTTCTTGTTCTCATGCATTGGCACAGTAGTACATTCCTGAAGCAAAAAATTGTTTTAAATCCAAATGGCTTTTATTAAAGAAAAAAAAAGAAGAAAATAAAATCTTACACCTAATACGTTGAAAACCTGCACAATGTTGCCAATCTAAAACATGTGATGGTACTTCCAGCTTATGTTTTATTTCAGAGGCTCATTAAATGCATACCTGTTTCTTATTTAATAAAATCTTTATGTCCCAGGATATTCATATTAATGAAGTGTGCATGCATGTGCATGTGTGTTCAGTTTCCCATAGGATTTTCAAAAATTATTATTAGTAGTATTGTTTAAAAATAACTTTATGGAGGGTAAATGTTTGTCTTTGGCTCCCTCTATCTGCCTGTCTCTATTTGTCTTTGGGAAGTAACGTTTTTTCATTACTTGATCCATCATATCGATTAGGATCAGCACCTAAGATGTCTACAAGTATTTCATATAGGCATTTGGTAAAATAAATAAATAAATCAAGGTATGATAAAGAGACATGGAGGACTAGTAAGAAATTTAGTTTTCAAGCTTAAAAGCAAGGTTAATTCTTTGTGCTTGGACAGTGACTTGTTGAAGTACATTTCCATTTCATTCAGTCTAATTTTTGTACTGGGCTTTTCATAAAGACACAGCTACATAATCAAAGTGAATAGAAACATGGGTTTAGCTGTCTGTCTTGCTGTAGTGTGTGGCGTCTGATAGCCTTTTGTTTCTGGTCTCTAGTTATGTTAGTACCCTATTGACATAGAAGGAAGCTAGAATGTTCTATTACTGATTTCTGACAAACAGAAATTGTTTGATATGCTAAAGCTATTTCTGACAGAAGATAGAAAGTTTTGACAAACATGCATGGCGCAGCAAGTGTCCAATTCTAAAGAGCAAAATAAATGCAAACCACCATTATGGGGAACACAAACAGCCTGAAAGCAAGTTATCAGTAAGCAAATAATTGTTGAACTGTTATGAATGGAATAGGATGTTGAAATAGGGCATGATTGGCTGATGTTACATATGTCCTTGATTACCTTCCTTGTGCTTTTATCCTAATAAGTGACATTCTTTGTATTCCCTTGGATGGCTAGACAGTCTGACACTGAAGAAGAATAAATATTGCATGTGGTACACATTAAGCTGTCATCTAGGACAGCATTTATAAAAAGTAACTAGAAAAATTCATAAGAAATTCTGCAGTGCTACAGTTTCCTGGCTCCAGTCATAATTGTCAAAGTTCTTGACACATTCAGGTCTTCTGAAATGATTTGGGTTTACAGCTACTTGGTGTATGAATAATTATTAAGGATTCATTTTTTCTGATAATGCAGACTGCTAATGTTCTCAAAATGATGCATTTTCATTGAAGACCATGCAGCGACTTTAAAAAAAGTGTTGTGTATATAGCTAGTTCTCTTGCAGCAGTCAGAACTAAAAGATGTGTATGTTTAAAATAAAACTAAGTGATAAAATTCAAGAGCTCGTTTTCAAATGCTGTCTTTGAATCTTGGAAATTCCATTATGAGCTCATGTATTGTTTCAATTATTGTGATTTGGATATGGACATTTTAATGTAAAATATTCTGGTTTTCTTCACTGACTTGAAATTAAGGCTCAAAAGCAACATAGCAGGATATCATCATCTCTGCAAGGGCAATGGAGAAAACCCCTTTTGAACTATCTAAGCTGATGAGTTAGTGTTTGAATGGTAATTATTTTACTTTAATTTCAAGAGGAGGGAATTGTAGGAATTATATTCTTCATACTTTTAAATCCGTGAATTCCTTGTGATGGCTTGTACAGTGACCAAGAAATATTTAATGGCTCATTTGTATTTCTGTGAATTTATCTGTTACCTAACATAATACCATGATACTCTCTGCAGTTTGACACAAAAATTCACAATAAAAATTTCAAAGGCTTCTGTCACTGACCGTGTCATTGGAACTGTACACTGTATTCGTGGTATAACCTGGTTTTGCTTCATATGAAAATGCAGGCTTCTTTCATTGTTGTTTAGTTCATGTGATTGGGGTTTTTTTATTATTATTACAATTTTTTTGCTGAGTTAAGCATATCCCATGAGGAAGTTACTTGAGGATTAACATAATTTTATAGGTGACATTGTGCTTATTCTCATTCCTCTTCCAAACAGCCTATAACTTAAAAGATCTCGTTGTGAGTAGCTCGGGAAAATAGACCCATTGGCTCTTTCATAAAATTTGCATTTAATGTTAAATGAAAATTTTAAATCTTAGAAAGGATTGGGAAAAAAATCTGTATTCATGTGAAGGGATAAAGCTGAAACACCTGTTTAGGTTGAAAAAAGTTTTCTCCAAGTATAACACTACTCAAATGTTACAGGTAACTGTTAACTCTGTGGACCACTACAGAGCACAAAATATTTGCCCAACTGGTAAATTGAACTGTAAGCCCCACTGTGGGAAATTGCTTTGCTGTGCTCCAAACAGCAGTTATCTTAGTAATTGTACCTGAATTCTTTTGTGGCTAATAGACAGTTGATGTCCTTCTTACCATGACAGAATTATTTTATTGCCATATTTTAATTGTAAAAATATTAGGTAAGATGTGTTCATGTAGTTTGAGATGGGCTGAGCATGATTTTTAATTGGTGCTCTGAGAGCACTGGTGTTTGAGTTGAGAATGTACATAACCCCGCATTTCACATTCTAAACCGGCACTCGCAACAAGGAGCTTATCAGAGCAAATTGTCTAGTCCATCCCCTTCCTCACTCAAAACCTAATGACCCTTTATCATCATGGTTTAGATTGCTGGACACAGATGTGAGAAAATACAAGTAATCTACAGGTAACTACAGTAGCTGCACTGATGTTCTCAGAGAACTGACTGCTGGGAAGATAAAAAGCTTCCCACAGAGCCTGTGACTTTCCAGCAGCAAAGCACATCATGAGCTCATACATGAAGTTTTATTTGCTGAAGATTCACAATAAGATGCATTAGGACATTCAGCAGGGTCCCTTCTTAGATGAGCACAAGAATTCAGTGGGGCTGTTAGTTGATGCACTAGTGCATGGCTTCACAGTAAAACTGGAAAGTGCAGCAATACCAGTAACGTTTCTTTTTGAGAACACCACAAGCTACAGCTGTAATGTATTGATGTTAATGTAGTTTGTTCCTTGACAGTAAGTCATCTAATGTCATTGGACTTTTTGTCTTGTTATGGCAAGTATTCAGGTGTAAAGTAAATGTTTGTTAGGAGAAAAAACTGCTGGTTGTTGAAACACAGTTAGCTGTACATATGAGATATGACAAAGTAAAGTAGAAGTCTTATATGAAAAGACTTATGCATAATTAATCACCATGTTTTTAACTAAGCAGTTTTGGGTTTTTTTGTAATCATAAAGTAGATCTAACAATCTCTGAGTTCAGATACTTTGCCAAGGAGTGGGAAGGAAATAAAATATTCTTCAGATAAATTTCACATACTCTAATAAGGTAATGGTCTTGTTTACTATTTTTAATTTTTTTTAATTTTTTTTTTTTTGTAATTCAAGAAGCAGTTTTTAGTTATTCGGTAAGGTTGAAATGTATCTATTAAACCATATGGGAATGATCAATGTGAATCAGTCTGTCCGCACTTTCTCTTCTAAAGTAACATAAGTATAAGCAAGTTACCTAGAAAAAATGAATGTGAATGTTGAAATGCTTTCCCCTCCACCCCTCTTTTTTAATCATCTGTAAATTTAGAGGTTGTGAGGAAAGAGATAACATGGCATGAGAGGTACAGGTCATCTGGAAATGATTATTCACAGGGGGTGGTATTAATTATTGAGCAGGCAGTAAACATTACAGTGGTCATCTTTGCAGAAAATGGTGATCCCTCAAAGAGCCAAAAATGCAAGCCTAAGAAAACCTGTGAACAGCCTCTTGCCACCCAGAAAGAAACAAAATACAAATCCCACAAACAACATATCCCTTCCTCTGGTAGTATGAACAAGAGGAAGTTCTGTCTGTTTTTTAAGTGAAGTCCTTGTGCCCTGTGCAATTGTCCTCAGAGCTTCTGTGGTCTGAGGGAGTTGCTCTGTTGACAGTTGCTGCTGTTGGTGCCAAACCTTTGAGCAAGAGGGCTGGCTGTAAGGCTGTGCCTCTCGAGCTGAGCCCATGACCAGAACAGCAGTCTCCTTAATTTTCTGTCTTATTGTTGATCCTCCATGTGAGTGAACTACAAGACACTCTGAAAACTATATAATCTTAGCTTCTCACTCTGTACTATTTATGCCCATTTTTCAGCTTATGCCAACCTAAATGGTAATAAGCAGAACTCCTTATTGCAGAGCCTAACAGACACGCTCTAACAAATTGTTTTCTGTGATTACACATATCTTTTGGTTCACAGTAAAGACGTGCAGAAATATTTTCTCTCGTTCACTAGCAAATAGGACATATGGGAAAAGAAATATATATTCCCTTGTTCTATTTTGCCTTTGGTTGAGAAAGACAAAAGAAGTAAAGGGCTATACATTCTGAAAGAATGATTCCCCCTTTTTAAAATTTTTAATTAATTATGATGAAATCCGTGTACAAATTGCAACAAACATTTGATATATCCTTTTATGGCATATGCTGTGTTTCATATTCAGTAGTGACTTTAATTCTCAACTGTTACAGACATACAGAAAACCAGAAAAAACGTTGGCTGTTACAAAGTTTTGTTTGAGCTTTTTAAACTGAGTGATTAGCAGAAATAATGACCCTGTCAGCCTTAATCACATTAAAATGTGGTTAACATCATTTAATTTTTTCCACTTAATATGCGAAAATTTCCAGTAGATTTGCAGTGAAGGCCATTGAAATTCCATTAGAACAAGAATAAAAATTTCAGGCATCATTTATTCAGAGAGGGAATAAAGGTCTTGTCTGAAAACTGCTGAATCTTCCTATTAGAGAAACTATGAATCATTGCATTGAGCAGTACCTTTAGCTTCTATAGTACTGCATCTGGGTTGCTTCTGAATGAGTGGAATGCATTTTTAGCGTGGTGCTTTTCTGAAAATTGCAACATACAAGTTTTTTTTCAAATTCAGTAAGAGCTTTCTCTGTAAAGGGCTATTACGTAATCTGTTTTAACTGCTCTAGGGCTGGGGAAGTGCTTTTGGTTTAGGCATCTCATCACTGTGAAGTTCCAAACTGCGTTATTTATATTAAAACATAAAAAAAGATGTCCTCTTTCTAATTGATTCATAATGTATAGTTGGGCTTTCTTTGTGGTGAGAAGCAAATTTGAGGACATGCACAGCTTCGATTGGAACATTGTCATAGGAAGTTTTTTGCACTCTTGGCATTTCTTGTTGCAGACTCCACAGGTTTGTACCAGAAGAACAGATACAATAGCTAGAGAAACAAACTATCAACTGCATCTTTTTCAGAGAGAAGTTTTTGTTTCAAGGAATGATACGGTATTGGCTGGTGTTACCATGTTTCAGATTGCTATATTTAGATCCCCTTTTTTTGTCCTTTGTCTGTGTAAAAGCAAGATTTCATCATATAAGTGGAAGCACTAACAGCACTAACAACTATATGCTCTGTGCTTTTCTAGACTTTATCAAAGGACTTGTGTCTAATATTTCTTTATATCAGATATTACTGCATCTATCTGGTATATATCTTTATTGTCTCTGGAACTTAAAACTGTACCATGGGTTGTTTGTTTTTGTTTATTAAATTGGCATTTTATACCTCAACCTTATTTCAGCCTATTAAATAACTGTTTTGTCCTCTTTTTAGTGGGGAAAAAAAATCATTAATATGCATTGGATTTGTGCAAAAGAAATATCAAAATGTCAGTATTTGTACAATTTTTTTAAAACAAAATTAAAGTACAGTGGTAGATGATTAATGTAATGCTAAATACTGTGAGATACACAGTGGTAAAGGAACTTTTCTTTGAAATAACTGTTGCTAAATTTAAGAATTGAGCAGACCTAACAGGAATTTGGAAGTGTCTCAGATGTACCTCTGTATGTTGAAGCATGAAGTAAACTGAGCAGGAAGTGGGTCTGTGACCAAGACCAGAACTTGTAACCCTGCAAATGAGATAAAAGGAAGTGGGAGCGTGGGAGTGACCAAAGCAAGGGTAGGAGTGAGGTGTAAATTCACTGAAGTGTCAGTTCTGTGAGTTGCATTTGGAAGCATCTTGCTAAAGAGCTGTTGGACCAGGATTGAAGGCTTTAAAGACTGGAGAATAACACTGGGAGAAGAAAGCAGAATGAGCAATAGAATGTGAAGAAGTGTTGGATGGGAAAGTGGCCGTATTTTAGGGACAAGGATCAGAAGAGACTGTACTTACTAGAGTTTTCTTGGAATCCATGGCATGAAATTCAGAGGTACTGTGTCTTTTTGCTGCTGTGCTCTTAGCTTGCAGCAGAACAGCTTCTAGTCTGTTGGGGAGCAAATGCTCGCTGTAGTTCCTTTAGCTCAAAGACAGGTTTGTGAAATGGGTATTTAATGAGTACATTTAGTTTAGAATTCAGCATGTTTATTGGTTGCTTTTTTATAAATTAGAAATTATGTGCTGCTGTATTAATTGTCTTAATACTGTAATGAGGCACATTTCAAAGTCAGAAAATGTCACAATGAAGGTTGTCAGTGCATTTCAGAATCAGTATCCTGGCCCAAAGGGTTGTCTGCTTAGGGGTGCACCTTTTATTTATGGCCAGCCTTACTCCATGAAGAGGACAAGCTTGTTCTTGAGGATGCAATAGAGTTGGGTAGGTAGGAGACTCCTGATGGAATTCCCTTTTTCTGGAGCAAAACTCAATACTAATGTGGGGTTGTAGAAGAAAGGCCTTATGTTAAAGGCCTGGAGATTTGGTGATGAGTGACTGGATTTTACTTTTGTCTCTTTCAGACCTCTGTTTGTGATACTAAGTAGGAAAATTTAATTTAAAATTTTTGCACACTTTAAAATTGCAACATTCTTAATTTTCTTTATTTGACTGGCTATTCTAATGAAGTCCAGTCCTATTGTTAGTGCTATTTTAAAAATTGTACCTTGTCCTATTACAGTTTTGTCTGCTTTATCCTGGCCGAGGTTAGAATGAAAGACATGGGAAACTTAGAGTCAAGTTTGGTCTTGGTTGTTTATTATATCTTATTTATTTATAGTCTTACAAAGTGAGCTCTTACTTACAAGTTAGAGAAATGAGACAAAATGGAAAGCTTTTAGTTCTTACCAAGGCTATTTAAGTGATAATTACCCAATACTAAGGTGACACCTATATTATTTATACTTTTGACCCAATAATGACCACCCAAGGCCTGCAATGCAGACCTTTTTCATCCAGTTAGAGAAAACCACCCAAATCCATGAAGAAAAGGAAGAAGATGAAGAAAAAGAACAAAGACAACACCCTGAATTCTCCATCTTGTCCCACACACATTACTATATACCAAAACCCCAAATCCAACTTTTTCACCCTGTGAGATCACACAACACCACTCAAACTACACACCCACAACCCCTGTGCTGTCACACAATCTCAGAAGCCTGTTCCAAGGCCTCAAATCAATTGCAGTGCTTATCTGAGGGTCAGCACCCCTCAGCTCAGAAAGCCTGAAATTTTCAGTCCTCAGGGTTCCAACACTGTCCAGATTTTGAGATGAATTAATCCCAAGCTGTGATACAAGTACTGCAGCCGCCTCTTCTGCTTTACCTATGCTGTGAGTGGTACTGGTAACTATGTGTGGTATAATGGGCTACTTCTGACTTTATGTACATTTTATTTTGGAAGAGCAGAACTCACGATGTCTGGTTGTCAGGAGTTTTGAGTCATGTTAGGACAGTGATTGCAAATTGTTACTCCTTCTTTAAAAAGCAGTGACATCAGGCACTGAACACAGGCTAGCATCAGTCTGACAGTCCTACTGCTGCTGGTCAGCTGGCCAGCACTAGCCAAGTCGAGTATGTGGGGGCTGTGTTCTTTCTGCCTTCTTCCCAGTGAAGGCATTGGTTCTTACAAAAGGTGTGGGAACTTGATATGTATGAAATTGAGACCTCTTTGTCCTCCTGTGCATTTCTGCATAGCGTTTAAGTACTTCTGAATTCACAAAGTGTAGTGCTTCCTTGTAACTATATGATAATCCCTAAATTACTGTAATCCTTCCTCTGCATTCAGTACAGAACCAGTTATTGTTGGTAGCAACACAGTGTAATGACTTCCATAAATTAATTAAGGTGGTGATTTGTTGTGGGTTTTTTTGTTTTGTTTTGTTTTTAACAACAGTTGATTGTTAATGCACTTAGTATTGGGAGGCAGTTCACAGAACCTTGCTGCTGCCTTGGGTTGAAAATGTTCTGCTAATTTCCAGCCTATTTTTTTTTCCATGGCTGTCTTATTTCATTGGTGGTTCAGGCAGCTTTGTCCTGTAGACTAAATAGTATCTTATCTAATTGGTGTTTATCTCCTGTACTTATTTAAAGCAGGCAGGATCAATTTTCTCTCTCTCTGTCATTTACATGAGGTTCCCATCTCTCTGATAATCTTAGACACATTCTGAATTTAACTGACCACAGCTGCATGCAGTGCTCCATATGCTTTCAGAAATACCTTGCATGCAGATGTAAAGCATCCTGTTAAGCAAAGGGAAGCATTTCCAGTAGGATCTGTAGATATTTGCCTTTTCCCTGTTGCATTGTCCTGGTGGCTTGGAATTGCTTTGAAGAACACTAACCTAGTGTGATCTCCCTTCTATGTCACTTTCAATTGATGATGATGATGACTTTCCTTGAGTAAAATGTCTCCTGTATTGAATATAAAATTTGCATGCAACTAATGTTTGTGTCAAGGTCATTGATGTATTTAACATGATCAGTCCTAAGTTTGATCCTGGTGAAGTTTGATTTAGTACCCTTAAAGATTAATTTGTTCTCCTGTTACCATATCCAGTGCATTGCTCAGTCCTCAATCTCTACAAATCCACTTTCCCTTCTTCTCCAGCTATATGAGTAGTTTTACACACAGCACACTATCAAATACTTTATAGATGTATTTCTCCTGCACAGAAAATCATATGTCATATCAAAGAGAGAATAAATTTATCAGGACATGCTTTATTTTTTCCTTTAAACCAAATTACTTGTGTTTACCCAAGGTTATTTTCTGTCATCATTTCTTCTTTGATGGTGTCATTACTCAACCAAACTAAGACTGAAATTGCATTGTGTATGTTAAGTGACTCTTTGGTGGAGAAATGCATAGACTATCATGTCCCAGAATAACTGCCCAATATGATTTTTTAATATTTTGCCTTTGACTGGGTCTACTTTTAAGCATCTGTTACTTACTAGGGCTCTTTCCTGTTGAGCAGGTCTTTTCCAAACTTAAATTCTATGCTGCTTCTAAAACAGAAGAAAACCTGTGAGCATTAAAATAGGAACAGTGCTTTTCATTGAAAATGTCATTGAAGTGTTCATTGTTACTGAAGATTTCTCAAACCCTATGTGCTAGAAGAGTGTAGGTGATTGCTTGAAGCAAATAAACAACATTTCTGATGATAAGAAAGCATCTGGACGCAAGCTGAATAATTCACAATATCAGTAGTGCTTTGGATGTATGTATTATTTTAGTCATCACTTGCATAATTGGATGAACTGTTTTCAATTGCTGTTTTAGATAGCAAGAATGAATATACAGAAAGCAGAAATCATTTTATTGAGGCTGTTAGAAGTCTAGATTTTTTTTTTACTTGGGAGATGATTAATGGTTTACATTTTTGACTGCGTATTCATGTCATAGTTTTTATTTTCAGTGTAACTGTAGATCAGATCACATTCCTTATAGTATATCCCATGCATGTTTGAACTACTTTGAAAAAGTGAGATGATGTGATGTTTAGCTACAGAGAAATGTCAAAAACAATGCATTTATATGATATGAAAGATTTGCAAGTGCAAGCTAGCAATTGATAGTAATATTATAATTAGCTCTTTATAGCAGCCTGTTTTTTATTCATGAACATTTTCATTTATGTTGACAACTATCATGTGTGCCACCACACATGGAGCCTTTTCTTTACTCGGAAGAGACTCAACATGAATTAGTATGTTTTGGGGTTTATGTTCTGACTTTCTATTGAAAAATGGTTTCTGGGCCAAGTCACAAAAATAAAAGTAGCTTGCCTTTTAGGTTTGACTTTCTGATCCTATTGCTAGTGCTAGTGTTTGTAAAGGTAAAGCATACCACAGAGTACTGGTGATGGTGCTTCAAGGTGGAGGCATACCACAGAGCACTGGTGATGGTGCTTCAAGGCGGAGTTCTTTTCAGTCAAATTTTTTTTTTTTATTGAAATTGCTGAGGGTGTTGAATGCTTCCTAATCCCATAACTGATACAAAAATGAAAATAGGTAAACTAACAGTTTTATAAAAGAATCAGATTTTGGTTTTGTACTTGCAAATAAAAATGTTTTGTGCACATCCACACACAGAATAAGATTTACCTCTGACAGAAATTTACTTTGTCATCCCATTTTCAGCCTTAAAAATCTCTGTGTCTAGCGGATCCTTTAGTCTGTCAGATAAATGAAGCATGACACTGATCTAGATACTTATTCTGGCTTCTGAAAAAAAATCAAAGTTACTGCTCCCCTAGGACAAGTATGTTTTAGTAGATGATTCAGATATGGTTAATTTTTTTTTTCATTTCACCATAGTTTAGACAGGTAAACAGAGTGTGTCTGTGGAATTGAACATTTTTGTGACAGCTTTTCAAATTAGTGGAGTACATTTCATACAAGGCATCTCTGCACGCTGTGAAAATCCTGAACTCATTTAGTGTCTTACTTGGACATGAACATGTTCATATGACAGTACAGTATGTGCTGTTGTATTTATTAGACATTATTTTGAGGAAGTTTATCAGCAGGAGGCAAGACCAAGGCACATCACATAATTTTATGTGAGTGTCTTAGGCATAAAAAGTGGGGGTTAGTTTCTAAAGCAGCCTGTGAGAAGAGGAGAGGGGACATGCTTTAAGAAGAAAATGAGAAAGGAAGCCCTAATTTAAGTACTCTGAATTGCCCTCAGAAGAGCCTCCTACTTGATTAACTGTATAGGGAGCAGAGTGAGATAAAGTATCTAAATCAGGGGTCTGAAATAAAGCCTTGTATTCCTTGAGTTGTTCTAGGTTGAGTATTAACCATTCAACTAAACACTTCTGTATTATACTGAGAGTTTAGGGGATGTTCTTTCTCTCGATAAATGCCACAGTTAATTTCTCTTTTATTGAGTAGCATATTCCTGTGTCGCTAGCTTCTGTTATTCTTTTTACTCATCTCATTAAAATTGTTTCTTAAAACATATAATTGTAGTATTGTGTGATCACAAAATGTGAGCAAGTGGTTGTTAATGGCCCAAGGATGCAGGGACAATAAGCAGGGTTTATTATTTTAAATCAAATATTCTTATTGTATTAATATTTGACTCATAATTTTACTACTTAGAGTAATTTTTAGCAACTGATAGAGGAAGAGAACATTCATGTGAATTCTTTGGTCTGGAGAGGCTCTGCAATTAAGATCACACAGGCTTATTCTGGAGAAGTGAGGAAGGCATTTCCCTCTATCTTTTGTGAGAAGTAGAGTATATTTCAGTTAGAGAACTAGGGGGGAATATGCTGACCCAGTTTATTTAGGTTTCATTAAATTGTTGTATAACTTCAGTGAAATCCAAAACTAACAATGTCATAGTTAGTTTGTTACCCATTGCAGGATTTAAAATTAACAATAGAGAAATAAATTGCCAATTAGTCTTTATAGTGTCTTCTTTCAAGTATCATTAGTATATATTTCCTTACATGGGATCTTTATGTAGATTTTTTTTTTTCTGGGAGTATAGCTTGGTATTTGCTTGCATACACATAGTATAGAAAAGAATTTTAAAAATAACTAATTTTTAAAATAATAAATAATAAAATAACTAAAAAAATTTAAATTTTGTTGTCCATTGTGTATTTCATGTATACTTTCTCTTGTTAAGGCATCACATCTTTGGAGTTTTTTTGTCAATACTCTATTTATGAATGGCTCATAACTTTTTCTGAGTTTATATATTTGAGACTTTACTATAATAGCATTGATATGAATTGTCTTACTTTGTACAGGACTCTCAAGAATAGTTTTCCATGTGACATAAAGAAGTCCTGTCAAGAGACAAAATTATCATGCTATGGCATAAGCCTGACTATGGAATAGGAACTCTTTCTACTAATCTGTTACAGTATCTCAGTCATCATCTATTTGCATGGAAGTCTTGTGACTGAGATTTGCTCCTTCTGCTGTAACTTATGAATGAGTAACTGTTAAATTATTTTGTTATAGTCTTCAAGATGACCATTCAAAACTATGCATTTTATAAATGATAGCAGAAAGAATGATAAGATGTGACTTTAAAAGCTCTTTCTGGTCCAAAGTATACGTGCTTAAGCAGGGCTTGTTGTGCCCATAACTAGGAAATGTAATATGTACAGTTTGTTGCAGTCTCTGTTGTTATGGGTTCATCAGTAGTTCAGTTTTTGACTGTTCTTGGTCCTTGCAACAGGCTCTTTCTTTTCTTTTTAGTTAAGACAGAATTAGTGTTCACAATTGGAAGGCCAAGGAGAGCTAGATACTGTAAACCTTTCACGTGCCAGCAGGTGCTACAGTGACAGTGTGGTACCACTTTCCTTATTGTTCAGGTCATAATTGATTTTGGTTTGATACCAATTTATAATTGGTTTCAATCGCCTTAGTGGGGACCATAATTTGGGTAGAGATATTACTACAGTCTTGAAACTTAGATCAGAAATGAATGTTATAAAAACAAATTTTGTGATCTTTGTTCTTCATGAATGATGCTTCTTACAAATGTTTAAAATAGGGTTACCTTGACTGACCTTTTGTTAGATTATATATGCTGTATAATGTATGGAAAAACCTTTTCTTACTGGGAGGTGTGTATGTGTTTTATATATATATCAACAGAAGAAGTCATCCTGAATTATTTTGCTTCTTTGTCTTTCTATCATCTTCATATTTTTAAATTCAAAGTGGTTGTAGGCCATGAACTTTGTTTTTCTCTTATGCATGCTTTATTTCTCCTAGATACAGAAATATTTTGTCCATTAACTACTGTCTGTACTTGATTCACAGATTCACGTTCTCTGGTATTATTTCTTTCACAGCTCCCACATCTTGCAAACCAAAAAAGCTTCATGTCAGTTAAGCCAAGTCTTTATATGAAATACATTCAAAAAGTGGTTGATCATACCTATAAATTTGTCAGTGAAACGTTGTGTCCTTAGGTGTTTTTAGCATACTATTAAACAGCCAATGTGTCTGGGTAGCTCTCTAGACCAGATAAACTGAGAACCCTCTGCTACTACCATATTATGTTAGTTTGTTAACAGAACTATTTCTTGAGGGCATGAAGTGCTTTGATAGGGATTTTCAGAATGTTTCCTTGATTTTTTAAATGCCCTTGTCAACCAGTGTTTTCTGTCTGGAAGAATCCATTTATAAGTAAGTGATCTCATATGGGATAATTTTTACTCAGGAGTCCTGCCATTTATAAGCATTTTTCAATAATAAATAATGCAATTCCTGGTTGAACCTGGCTCCATGGCATTGGTGTTTTTTGGGTGATAGGATAACTTAAGACGTCCCATCCTTAGTCTTCATCTGTTCCTGCAGCACCCTTCAGTTATATTGGCACAGCCAGTTCCAAGGATATGTGGGTAAGTGAACTGGTCCATCTTAAAAGGCAATGGCTGGAGAGGGGGGTCTATGAAGGAACTGACTTCTCCCTCCAAATGCTGCTTTTTTTCCTGGATTATTTTTGTTGGTAAACAGCTTGAGTGTGCCTACAGGGGGTGCTGGTAGGGCCTTGCGCCATGTGCCGCAGCTGGTAGCAGAAAAGCAAGTGTAACATCTGGACAGGTAAGGAATGGGATGAGAAGCTCATGTCCAGGCTCTGAAAACGTTTCTTTAAAGTCTGGGATGCAACTTGAGTAAAATAGTAGGTGCAATACTAGTCACCCCATCTAACAAATGATTTTGCAGAATTATTGGAGATTTAAGATAATGGCCATGATAGAGATCAAGGCTTTGGAAGGACTTGCTTTGACACACGAGGCAGAGAACCTGGGATTACTTACATTTCAAAGGATAATGTTAAGGAGTTATAAACCTGTCTATAATAAATGTCAAAGACAGTGTTGGTCAGGAACCTCTATGATTCTTTTTTTGATACGGTGTAAGTTGAAATTACAATGAAGTTTAAAAATGTGAGATCTGGATCTGGTAGAATGGGTACTTTATGTACCCATTCTGTCATAAGATTCCTGTGATCATGGCATGTGTGGCAAGTGCTTAAAAAGGTAGAGATTTTAAGGGCTCTTCCACTTCTCTTTCAAGGCTCAAGTCAATCTGTTAGGAGATGGGGGTAATACCTACCATATGAGATGGGTACTCCACACTGGCCTCTTGTAAGGTTCAGGTGGATGCAGTGACTAAATCCTGGAGGTGATATGGACTTCAGACTGTTGGAAGGGATTGAGGAGCTTAATGCAGAATAAGTGCAGTGCTGAGTTCCTCAAGCTCTTGTCCTGAGGGTCTGAGAGGAGGCTCTTGGCCAGAGAGCAGCTCAGTGTGTGGAGGCAGTGCTTTTTTTCTGAACTGTTACTAGAAAGCATTTGCAGGTGAGGGCTGGGAAAGGGCTTTTTGAAATTGAAGGATGGCTGTGTTTCATCTGGCCAGCTGGGAACAGGGAATAAAAAAAATTAGGCTTATAAGCACTGCTTATATTTAGATGATTTAAGACGTGGTTGCCAAGGTCTGTAACAGGTACTCCCAAACCTTCTGTAGATTTGTCACCTTCATAAAAAACTTGGCATGGTGAGGAAGAAGGTACCTTTTTACTCATTAATGTTTTCCTGTTTAGTCATCCTTTCTCCTTATGTAATGAAAGAAGAAAGGGATGCTCAGAAAGGCAGGAAGCAATAATGACTTAGAGCATGGTGCTCCTATACAGCGGAGTGACATCCACATGTGCTTTCCTCTTCCCCTTCTTCACTTCTGCCACAGACCATTTCTGTGATACAGAATCATTAAATACATTTGTTCTGTTATTTTTGCCATCCCATCCTTCATTAATTGTAGAAATTTGGAATGAAAACTTACTGAAGCTGTGACTGTTTCTGATCTCTGTAAGAATACATATACGTATTATCCTCATCTGTGCACAGCACTGAGAACAGCGGGACCTGATCTCCGTGGAGTCTGTGCACACTACCAGAACAGAAAGGAAGGATATTACCTGGACACTGTGTCTTGCAGTACTGGTGTTTAGGTAGATTAGGTCTTCCTCTCCCATCCTGCCAAATCAACTAAACCTAGTGGTCGTCACGGTTTTGGGGCATGGTAAAAGAAACAATTCTTGCCTAACTCGCCATCATTTCAGATAATTTGTGGTTTCATTTGAAACCTCATAGTGGATGAGGTTTCAGGAGACAAAAGAAATCCACAAAGAGGAGGGAAAAAAGAAGATAATTTTAAGTCAATGATTTTTCCTTTAATTTCAAGAAAAATGTTGGAACAGTTCAACAATTTTTAATCTCCTAAAAGCAACCCAGTTGTCTTCACAAACTCATGTTGACAGTTCATTACTTGTCTAGGTTGTCAGATGAGTCTAATATTTTGTTTGTGGTAAATGTAATGGTCTTGCATATAGCGAAAAGATACACTGCCTATTGGGATTTTTATTAAGCCTTTAAAGGTTTCAGTGCCTTACAATACTCATAAACAAGATAAGAAATATTGGCTAGATGGAAACTACTGGAGGTTGAATGTGCAAGACTGGTTGGAAGATAATACACAGAGTATTATCAGTGGTATACTTTCCAAACAAAGAATATCTCATTATGAGATCTGCAGAAGCAGCTACTGGTTGAATATTGTTATGTATTTCCATTAATGAGCTGGATGGTGAGAGCACTCTTGTTAAATCTCTAGATGACCCCAAATCTAGGAGATGTCCATGTATGTGTAGAACAAAAATAGAGCTTAGGAGCATCTCAAGAAATAGAATAAATGACAAGGAAAAATGGCCATGATGAACTCCTGAGAAGGATTTTATACAGGAGTAATTAACTATGCAAACATAGTATTAAGAATAGCTAGTCAAATAGGGTCACGCAATAAGTTATAACCTGAGCATGAGATAATGTTGCAGTGCTGTTGCAGAAAAGCAAATGCTAGACTGGGTTTAATAAACAGGAAAATCACCTGAAAAATGAGTTAATCCTCTAGTTATTTTTAATGTTAGTAAGTTATTATTATTAAAGCTCTGAGAAGTGCATTGGGTACTATGTGCTTTCATAGACTTTTAGACCAATCGAAGAGAGTCCAAACAAAAAGGTTCACAGTTAGAAGTAATATGTAGCTTACAAGGAAGGCTCAAAATAAAAACTATCTAAAATTTTTAAGATATAAGTAGGGAGTGTATATTCTCAGCCCACAGGCTATAGGCTTAGTTTAATTAAAATAAAGGTGGCTTAGGCTCCACCTATGGAAAACTTCAATAAGGAGCAAGCACTAAACAGATTGAGTTTAGTAGCCTTTAAAAATCAGTATTGCTCAGAACTGCTAATGGGAAGAGCTTGTTGAAATTTTTAAGTACTCTTGTTCTTATTCCTATCTGTGGATTTTTTTCAGTCTTTTGTAAATTTTGGTCATTTAGTTTGACCTTACCTACATTTTGTTTCTTTCCTTCTTGTGCTGCCTCATTTTTTTTCCTGCCATGCTCTTTTGTTTCTGCCATTTTCCAGTCATAGTTCAGGTGTAGAACAGAGACAGAATTGTTTCTCTTCCATTAATTAGATGGTTTTTTTGGTCTTGCTTGTACAAAAGAGTACTTTCACAAATCACCTTTCTTCTCAAGGGTCAGTTTTTCAGATCATCTTGTCTTGCAGGTGTCCACTGACCTTAAGCTTTCTCTGCAGCTTCTCTCTTCCTTCACTACTTCAGATTTCCATCTGAACTCTGTCTCTGTTCCCAGCTGGATCTCTCATGTGAAACTCCCACAAATATTGATTTGTAGGTGATGTACATTCTGCAACTTTTATACCTTTTTGTTTTGATTGGCTGCAGGTTTTGGTTTTTTCTGCCTCAGTAAGCATCACCATTTTAAAGTGAAGGCACCCGCTTCTGTACAACTCCTGTTTCTGGTGCTCTTTGCTTATTGGCCTTCTCAGTGGAGTGCCCTCATTTTTAAGCCGTTCTTCAAGGTCTTCTGCATCCTGATTTAGGATCAGAAGTTAACTCTGGTGGTTGTTCTGATCCATCTGCACTTGAAGTCACTGGTACCTGTGGTCTACTAGATATGCTGATAATGCTGCTATCATATAGTTCCTTATGTCCTTATCAAACAACAGTCACAGTGTTAGGTGGAAATAAACATCTGAATTCCTTTTCAGTGGTTTTTGCTGATCAGAATTTTGAGTGCTGCCTTCTCTTGCAAGTTGATGAGGTCTGGTTTTGCACTTGCCTTGGTTTTGTTCTTGTGTCAGCCTTTTACACAGTCATAATATGCTTTTCTGCTTGCCATTACAGAATGAATGCATGTCTTGCTGTCTCTTGAGTCTATATTTTTTTCCAGAAAAGATATTTTGTCTGCTTTCTGGCATCAATCAGACTTCAATTGAGGAGCCCTCTGTAGTTGTTGTTGGCACACTCCTCTCCACAGGGAAGGGAGGAACCAAGCTACCCCAGTTGGGAAAGTCTGTTGGATGTCGCAGAAATCCCATGCTGTTACACTGTTTTCATTTAATATTTGGTTTACTTTGTTAAGAAGGGTTTTCATCTCGAGCAGTTCCTTGTTTCTTAAAGTAGTTTCAGCTGTTAATCATGGTCATTGGTGCTGCCAGTTCTACTTTTTGGATTTTTACTTCTCATTTTGTTACATTTTAGTATGTAGTGGTGGTTTTTAAGTGTCAAAAGTCTTTAAGCATAAAATCCAATACTCCTTGTTATTAATTTTCAAGTATAGCATGAAATAACAGAGAGATACTTCAGGATTTGCTTATCTTAAAAAAGGCCCAAAATGAGTGTACTATTGCTGTCCTTTTACAGACATACATAGTTTTCCTTGGAAAAATTATGTGCTCAGATAAAACACACTTTGACATTAATTGTTACCATTTGTTAAGACCATTTTGTTCTCTTTGGCACACTTGTTTATCCCCTACAGGAAGGCAAGCCTGCACTATTATTTTATTGATTATTAGTTAAGCATTCTGCTTTGCAGAAAATGTGAATTTGAAATATGTCAATATTTATATTTGAGTGTTTACTTTTCTGTTTATTTTCTTTATTTTGATAACATTTAGGGGAATTCCTTGGTACTTTCTAGTAATTCCTGTGGCATTGAAAGTCACAAAAGTAAAAGACTCGGGCAGAGAACCTGACTGTCTGTACCGAGTGGGATGCAGTACCTTATTCTTTTAGAGAGGCTGTAGCAGGTCTGATGTCAGTCACTTCAGAGACCTTTAGACCTCAGTGCTCATTTATTGCTAAAATGTACCAGCTCTGCTCCTGCATTATGAAGATCGTCTGTCAACACTTTGAGATATTCTCCTTTGTTATTAAGCTTGTGATGCTCTACACTGTCAGGTTTTTTGCCAATTATAGTTAAGGTACAATGGTGTATTCACTGGATCAAAGTCTCACACTGGCGGTAGAGGAATGATTTGTAAGTCTTTATTCATCTGAATCGTACAATAGAATACCTGAGGAATGCAAATAATCCCTCTAAGGACTCAATAGAAAAGCTGTTAAAATGACAGTCTAAGACTATTATTATTCTGAATTGGTGTTTTAGCCAAAGTAATTATTTCTTATCTTGTTGTTCCACAATAGTTCTTAGTTTATTAGTTATGATGACCATATTTACCAAACAGAATTTGAATCCAATTTTTGACATTACTTTCATTCTCATTTCACTTTTTCAAATGTACATGTTTCATTCCATCTTTCTTTACTTGGCATATTATTTAATGAGTCTAGAGACCAGTGTTAGATAATTCCTTAAAAAAAAAAAATCTATAAAGGATGTACGCACATATGTTGAAGTACACTTAGGAATTGTAGATTCATTTTGAGATATATTTTCTGTAAAATATTGACATTTATAAGCTCTGAACTTCGATACCCAATTTGTTAGCCAAAATAAATTAGTTAACTACAAATGTTAGTTTTAAAAATGCTGTTAAATGTCAGACGTCACATTGAGAAACACACCTTAATTGTGATTTTCAGTTCAGGTATTTCTGAAGGCAATAGTGTTTCAGTATCAGTCCTGGATACCAGACCATGTTTTCACTGGATAACTGGAAGCAAGAAAAGATTAGTATAATGAGGATTGAAAAACATTGACGGGGTATTTACATAAGTAAATGATAGAAGACCAGCCTTATATAACAAACGTGTGAAAACTGTTGAGTGAACTTCTATATTCTTTGTCCCATCTAAACCCCTACTCAGTCGGCTATGCACTTAATCTCATAATAGCTCTGATCCCCTGCTATTTTCTTTGACAAATGTGTGTTGATGAACTTGTGGTTCAGTTCATTTTTTTTTCTGAAGTGACATTTGCATTGATTATTTAAAGGTTTGCAGGCCACAGTTTCAAAGCACTTTAGTATAATAGCGGCTAAAACCTTAGTCTAAATCTTGCAGATTAGCAGGACTAAGAAAAAGAACTCAGCAAGCATAAAGCCCTGTGCTGTATGGTGGGTGCTTCAGGTCTGAAACATTGCTGGCACCCAAAGTGCAGTGGTTTGTAATTTGATTTGTGTACAGGAAGTATTCCCATGGCTCCTGTGTTTGCTTGCTGAGCACAGACCTGTCATTCTTACCATTCATACCTGTTACGAAATAGTGTCCTATTAACAGTAGTGAACTCCTCCCAGGTAATTTAAGAATATCTCCCTTAAACTTACAGTAAGTACTTGCAGACATGAATATGATGCTAATGTTTAAAGATTTTTTAGACACCATCTAGTGCTCTAAAGTTTTCACAAAATCACAGAATATTCTGAGTTGGAAGGCAACCCACAAGGATGAGTCCAGTTCCTGACCCTGCACAGAACATCCCCAAGACTCACACCATGTTCCTGACAGCATTTTCCATCTGGGTGAAGAAACTTTTTCAAACACCCGACCTAAACCTCCCCTGACACAACTTGAGGCTGTTCCCATGGGTTCTGTCACTGGTCACCAGAGAGAAGAGATCAGAGCTGCCCCTCCTCTCCCCCTCAGAGAAGTTATGAGGAAACTGTAACTGCACTGAGGTCTGAACAGACCCAGTGTCTTCAGCTGCTGCTCATATGGCTTCCCCTCCAGGCCCTTCACCAACTCTGTTACCCTCCTTTGGACACTCTCTAAGGGCTTTATAACCTTTTTATATTGTAGCACCCAGAACTGCCCCAGGGCTGTGGGACACTCACATCCCTTGCCTGGCTGGCTATGCTGTGCCTGGTGCACCCCAGTACAGGGTTGGCCCTCCTTGCTACCAGGAGGCTGCCAGTTTTGTTTAGTAGGGTAATAAACGTTAAAAAACTAACACTGTAAGCTTGTAGCTCTGAATTTGTTATGAACAGCAAACTATTGTAAATGCTGCCAGTTATTGAAGATTAATAGGATTTTTTTTCTTCATTTAAAAATAATCATAGTATAGTAGCCAGAAGCTCTGTCCTGAGATAACAGTAGAAAGGTGGGAAAAAGCAGTAGAAACATTGTCCTCTGTTGATCAGCTATGGCACACTCCAAGATCAATACTCAGAAAAAGCAGGTGCAACTTGCTATATAGGAGAGTAGTGTTCTTTTCTATCTGCTAGTATCAGCAGTCTTAGCTACTGAGATACATTTTGTTTTGGTTTGGTTTTTTTTTAATTAAAACAAGTCAGGAAAAACTGAAGGCCCTCAATTTTACCACATTTGATAAATATAATTCTTGGAAGTACATTTTTCTCTCAGAAAGTTTTATTCACTTTTTAGATTGCAAGTATTTAGCCTCTACCAAACACCTAGTTATTGCTCCAAATTATGCCTATTTCTGATAGATGAAATGCCAAACAGAAACCAAGAAACAGTGAAATGTTAATGGAGTACACCTGAAGCAATTGCTGCCTGTTAATGCCTTGACCTTGGAAAGCAATACACAAAAAGATGGCATCATAAATCCGTGCAATTCTTATGAATATGTATGTGCTACTTGATAATAATGAATGTGGTACAGCCATGCATGCACTACAAGATAATGTTGTGCCCTTTGTTGTCTACAGGTTGATAAAAATTAAAGAGTGGGTGGACAAGCACGACCCGGGTGCTTTGGTCATTCCTTTTAGTGGGGCCTTGGAACTCAAGTTGCAAGATATGAGTGCTGAGGAGAAACAGAAGTATCTGGAAGAGAACATGACACAAAGGTTAATTAGCATTCATTTTCCCTACACTTTATTATCAACTATTTCCTTGCAGTAATTTAATTGCTTGCGCTGATAGAATAATAAATGACAGAGTAATTACCATTATAAAGAGAGAATCTTCTCCTTTCTTTACCATGAGACAGAGTGAAAAGATTTATTTTAAATTAAGTTTTTAACTGTCATCTGTCATCTCTGTACAGTGTTTTAATTATAACATAGGTATTAGTTATGTATATTTTTGAGAAGGAACGATCACCAAAACTGTTTCGTCATCTATGGGGAATAAGGACAGTAGAGAAAATTTTGCCATAATTTTCTGAAGAACTATAATAAATTGTTTCAATATTGAATATCAGTCAAACAGATACGCTTTCATGACCTGGAGTCCTGAAAATTGCATGAGACAAGAGTGCTGCCTGATAGGGTGATTTATATTTATCCCATGTTTCTGTAGCCTGCCAAATAAACAAATCAAAATACTATCTTTATGATTTTGCAGTAAAAAAGTAGTTCTGGATAGAGTGAAAAAAGTGAAAGGCTTCTGCAATTACTGCTCTGTTTAAAAGTAGATGTAGTATCTTCAAAATATGTGATGTCTTTCCATATAAATTGATTACTTGGCGCATTTATGTGAATGTTTTATGTGTATGTGCTGAATGAATTGGATTCCTTCCCCCTTTTTTTTTTTCAGTGCTTTAGCAAAGATCATTAAGGCTGGATATGCAGCACTCCAACTAGAATACTTTTTCACTGCAGGCCCAGACGAAGTGCGTGCATGGACCATCAGGGTAAGATTCATACTTATTCATCAGCTATATCCAGTTCCACACTATTGAATTCAGATTGATATCACTGACTTTGAAGTTTGTCATGGTGGCGGTTAGCTAGTCATTACAGATGAGGTTTTTGTCCAGGATAACTTTAATTATTTGTGAGCTGCTGAACAGTGAAAGTGGAGCTGCATTGATTGAGGCAGGTAACAATTGATTCTGCCTATTACATAGTCTGAATTTCTTCATCCTGTAGAATCTGTCTACCCTCCTCCTGTGGTCAGAGATAAGACGTACCAGTATTGTGCTTGCTTAATCTGTGTGACTGGGTTTGTCTGCAGTGAAATTGATGTTGCTTTTCATTTTGTATTCACTAAGTTTGTTTGGGTTGCGGATGGTTCATTCCTCCTGTGCTTTGCTGGGATTACATTTTCAGCAATAAAAGCAATATAACGTCATTATATTCCTCGTGGATACACAGTTGGGCTTCAAATCCTAAAATCAGTGTGCAGTAATTCAGGTCTTTTACTGACTTTAGTATTTAGACCTAGTTTGTTTTGGTAGTTTTATATGTTGATCTGGGAACTTATGTAATGCCAAAAATGATATGATGTATTTTAAATGTTGATGTGGAATGGTTATAGCCATAGACATCAACTAATTTATTCCCAGAGGACAGTAAGGGCTGAGCTGTAGTGGTTTGCCTTTGAATGTAAATATGTTGTAATATAAAGATCAATATTGAAAAAATATTTTGGAATGTGTTCAGTTGCAAACTCCTATCTTAAAAATTACAGCAATGTCAACTTTTGGAGATGCAGTTCAGTCTTTGAGCTTCTATTTTTTGCATCAGTGTATTTAGGGCTGTGTGATGAGTTTCAGTGCTGTATTTAATTTCATTCACTGGAATTAATTTGTTTTCATTAATCAACATAATTTCCTGTAAATTTATATTTTTAATAGTACTTCTACAGATGTTTGTGTATGTGTTTTAGCGCATTAAACTTATTTTCTTGTAAGCATGTGTGGGGTTTTTTTAGCTTTTTCTTCTCATCTCTGTTTACATAACTGCTTGCTAAAGTCCCTGAAATAGCAACCAAAATAATATAAAAGCAGGAGTTTTGCTGTTCTGATTCTTGCCATAGTTTTTAAAAGCACATTGTGAAATTCCACTGTTTTCAGTAGGAGAAGTGCTTGCTCTTTATTAGAGAATTTGAAAGCTGGTTTATCTTAAGACTGATTGTGAGTATCTTTGATTTAATGTGCAAAGATATTTAGTCAGGTAAGCATCAGTGAGTAGCCATATTAACCCAATACATCTTTTATTGTAAAAACTGTGCTTTACAGTGTCAGACTCTTTAGCACTTTAACATGCTTTATTAAGCAGCCTTTAGGTCACCATTATTGCTCAAATTTCTCTCCATGGTTGTATGTGCACAGAATGTATGTCCTTGTAATTTAAAGCATGCAGCTATAATGCATTCTCCTCTATTGCGTAAACTTGAATTATTGTATAGTTGTCTGTGATTTTTTATTTTATAGTGATTCAGTTGTTGATGTTTTGGTAAGAATACTCAGTTTGTTCTGTATCAAACTTACTAAAATTATTCTGAAATAAAAATAAGCTAATGTGTATGGCTTGACATCCATATGTCATTTCTCATTGCAAACGTTGCTTGCCATGAATGTTATCTTTAATTGAAATTATTTGGATGGAAGTGAAAGTCTTCAGTTATTCAGATTTTAAAGTTATTTAAAAATCTTTATCTTCCTCACTTTCTGTATGGAAAGCTAGGGGTCGAAGCGAATCTCACAACAAAACACAGTCATAGCTTCTAAAATCAATACTGCTGTTGATACCTATTAGGGAAAACAAAGCTGCTGTTCTTTAATGTCGGTTGGTTTATCTGCAACGAAGGCACTGTCTGTGTCCCAGTATTGAGGATCACCCAGCTGCATGTGTGACATATTAGCTGATATGAAACAAAGTTTCAGCAGAACCTGAAAGCATATAAAAAAGGAGAAACCTCTTTCCTGCAATCAATCTTCTTAAATGCAATTAATTTTCTTCTGGTCTTTCCTTTGACAGAAAGGGACGAAGGCTCCTCAGGCAGCAGGGAAGATTCACACAGATTTTGAAAAGGGATTCATTATGGCTGAAGTAATGAAATATGAAGATTTTAAAGAAGGAGGTTCAGAAGCTGCTGTCAAGGTGAGCTCCCCATCTTTTTCTTCTCCCTACAGATGTGCCATTTTTCCATTTTAAATCTGATTTTTCACTGGAAAAAAGTTCTTAATGCTAAGTGAATATTCAGTCACCTCTAGCAATAGACCAAAATCCATTTTCATATTTTACTTAAGAAAGAGTTCAAATGCACCAACTCACTGGACAGGAATGCAACTATTTCAGTACCCAAGATATAACTGTGCGTGGACTACATGTCAGCACTAAGACCAAGTGTGCTAATGTGTTGGGGTGTTTTTCTCTCTCTTTACAGATTTGTGTTCAGAATTTAGTAAGCTTTAAAACTGACTTGTTTTTGAAAAGTTAGATTTTTAAGATGAGAGAGGGTTTTTTTGAATCACTTCAGAAAGGAAACATGAAACAGAAAAATCAGTTTCTTCTAAAAATGTGTCACCTTGTTTTGAATAAAGGTATTAAAAATGTCAGATGCAAATGGTTAAGAAAATACTATATTAAAAAATTGTACCTTTTTTCAGAATTAGTGGGTTCTACTTCTAGGCTCTTATAAGCGTAATTAGGATCTTAAAATTTTCCATTTCCATATTTTATTCAATTGCCCTTTGATGTCTTACTCAAAAATGTCATGCCATACTTTGATCATTCAGCGTGGCTGCTATGTGCTGAATAGACAGTATAGATATTTAATGGAAAACTTTTTTCCTTGAGCCTGTGGTTCTTTGTGGTGAGACTTGTATTGAGAAGAGTTTCATCTGCTTTCTCAACACTAGAGGGCAGAGACTGCTCGGGTGCCCAAAGTTGTGCCCTTTTAGAGCTGACAAATTATATCTGATTTGATATTATTAAATATGAAATGAACTTGTACGTGGCAAAAAATGTCATAAGGAAAGCTGTTCTTCCCCACATTGCTAATGCACTATTTTCTCCTTCTTTAAACAGAAAACCTTCATTTCATACACATTTGATTTCTCATTTGGCATTTTTGACGTTTTCTTAAGATTTGTATTTTATGAAATTGCAATTACAAAGCACATTAGTTTGATTTACTCAGTCTCAGTATTTGAAGGTTCCTACACACAATAATGTGTTAAAGAATTTAAAAGGTTCAGCTTTATTGTTTGCTATTTGATAGCTTGAAAGGTATGCAAAACTATGATTTCAAATTCAGCCTATTCTCAGTGGTATCACTAAGGAAGATCATACTGAGCAGCGGGACTTTAATAGGTTTGTTTGAACCCCAGGAAGTGAGGGAAAAAAATCCCATATAATTGGTTCGTTGCGGCATGTGAACTGCGTTATGAAAGGGAAGTAGAGTTGTAGTTGTAAAGGGAAACCACAGCTATAAATAAATCTAATATTCTGCAGTCAGAAACCACTTTACGTAACAGATTCAAATTTTGCCACCATCAGTTTTTGATGCTCAAATATGAGTGTTTTCCCTGCGAGGCTGCATCAGTTAACACCTATTAAATTAATCAGTATACTGCTTGTATATTTTTATTTGCTTTTCACAATGTGAGATTCTAAAAATCAAACTTCTGTGCTCAAATCACATTTAATGATTAATTTTTTTGTTGTTATGACGTAACTGTAAAACAAGCAGATTTGCATTTGTTACTCAGGTTTAAAATCAAGGTTAGGAAAAACCTTGTTCTTAGAAATAAAGTGTCATATTCCTCTGGTTTTTTCTAATTTGCATTTAATACAATGTTTCATGCCGCAGACATTACTAATTACTTTTATATTGCTGGTAAATTTCAAAATTGAATTTAGGCACTTTTAGGAGTCATCTTAAATAACAGTGGTAATGGGAGTTGCTTGCTTTGTATGTTATCGAGTTGATCGATTTTTAAGTTTGATTTTGTGTGTGTTTAACACCAATACAGCATAACTAATTTAATGCCAGTGCTGTGAACTATACACTGAATAGCTCTGTGTGGGCTTTGTAGTCTACAGGGATATCACATTATTAGCAATCATATCTGCTTAGGCAAAGCTGGCTTCTACAGATGGCTGCTTTCAAGTGCAAATGAACTGGTTAGACGTGTCTTGTTTAATACATACTCAAGATTCACAAATGGGTATTGATTTTTTCAACCAGTGTTTCTGATAGCAATGGAAATGGATTAAATGGTCTCTAGAGAATTTAAAGGAACACTGTCACTTTTAATTAACTGTAAACTGGTAACAAAAATACATAAACTTACATTAGTATATCAAAATGTATTTAATTAAAGAAGTCTATGCCACATTGATCATTTGCACTACTCTGCTAAAAAAATCTGTTGTATTACTTTGTGGAGGACAGTTTCTTCTACAAATATTTGTGAGTAATAAATGTATTCAACTGTAAAATGCTTTTGTACCTGTGCCTGCAGCTTATGTTTTCTGATTATTTTTACAGCACTGTTTTATTAGTATTTATGCCATCAATTTGTCTAATTACTCTTGACTTTAAGCATTATTAGGATCTTCAAAGGAAAGAACTTGAAAGGGAACCTTTTACAGTCTAAACAGATTTCCAGGGGAAGGAAATAGGAAAATATTTGCAAAGTACTTTCTTACGTATCAATAATGTCATGTGGGGTAAGGTCAATTACTGTTTCAGTATATATTTATTGTCTGGGCTATCTTAGCTGCAGATTTCCATAGGCTAGCATCACTAGGAGCCACATTTAAATAAGGAATGGCAGCAACAGGGTTATCGAGCCTCTAAATTTCTAGGCAGCAATATGGGGAAATTGGTTGCTTTACAGAGCAGGTTTTGTGAAAGAAAGGTGTCTAAGTTAACTGTGTACCATTAATCTGATCTGTTCTACAGCAACTAAGGTCATTAGTTAACAGCTTTCCTGTAATGGGATCTTAGCATGCCACCACTGTGATAGTGTCATTGAGAATAATGGCACAGTGAGGTCTTGCATGGAAGCACTTTCTCCTGCAAGAGAAAACTTCAAAACAGGAATGGTTATTGAACTAAAGCAGAAGCTCTCAACTTTTCCATATTGTAGACACTTTTCAAGATAAATGCTTCAGCAGACCACCTCCCGCCCAGCCTGTCAGGCCTAATGCCACAGCCTCTGTAATACTGGGTTTAATTACGATAACAGTAGAAAAATACAATAATAAATTCTAATGCAGAAAGTACTGATATTTAATAGATTCCTTGCCCATTTTCTGCTCTCCTCAAGTACAGCATTTTAATAACGAATTTTCTTTTCATGTCTTTGGTCCATGTGCCTTTTCCTGTATCCTGGTTTCACAGCCTATCTGCTCTTGTATCTGTCCTTCTGAAGCAAATGCCTTCTAAAGGAAATTTCTGACAGAAGAGCTGAGCCTGCATTTTGTGCTCCTCAGCCCTTCATTATGTGGGCACAAGCAGACAGGAGAGCCCCACTGGCAGCCCGAGTCAGGCACAGCTGTGGTTTTTGCAGCGTCCCCGTGGTCAGTGGTGCAGCTCCCTCCTGTCCGGCGCCTCGGGAGGCCAGGGCACGGACTGACCGCCCTTTCCAGCAGCGCTGCTTTACGTTCCTGCCACCAGTGTTTGGCATCTGCAGGGTTTTCAGATGAAGGAAAGGAAAGCCAAATTGAAAAAAAAAAAAGGAAAAAAAAAAAATGAACTGTTTTAGTGTCCTTTTTCTTGCCAGGCTCTACCACTATATAATGCAGGTGCATTTTAAGCACTACAGATCCAGTGGAGGCTAAATTACTTTTATATATATTTTATAAGTATGTCAAACTAAGTGATGTCAAACTGAGGAATATTGTGACTGTCAATCCCTGAAGTGAAGTATTACCATCTCTTTACCAAAATGTATTTAAATAATTGCCATTTGAAAATACTGTAAAATGTCTAATGAAATAACCGATTTTCCTTTTGTCTGCTCCATGTACAGGCTGCTGGAAAATACAGACAACAAGGCAGAAATTACGTAGTGGAGGATGGAGATATTATCTTCTTTAAATTTAATACACCTCAACAACCCAAGAAGAAATGAATATCAGATGTTGTTCGCTCAGAAATGAACTGTGCTGCTTCAAAAAGCATATGAATTTTTATTTGGAATTGGAATATCTGGAAACAAAAAGCATACAGTTTCTACCCAGGGAACCTCCCTTCCCCCCAGTGAAATTATTCTTGTTTGTTTTGAATTAAAATATGGCACCTCCAGCAAACATGCAAGTTCACTAAATGTGAACAGCTTTGCATTTCAAACGATTAAGACCCTACTCCAAATTGTAGAAGCTTTTCGGGAACCATATTACTCTCATGATACTTCATTAATCTCCATCATGTATGCCAAGCCTGACACGTTTGACAGTGAGGACAATGTGGCTTGCTCCTTTTTGAATCTACAGATAATGCATGTTTTACAGTACTCCAGATGTCTACACTCAATAAAACATTTGACAAAACCAGCCTTGGTGTGTTTGGGGATGTCTGTATTGACTGACTGTGGTGTGCTGAATGCGATACGGCACCTGGTGGATGCTGATTACAGAATTTTAAGACGTGTATGATACAGTAACTGGCAGTGTGGGGCAGCTGCAATTGTATCTTGAAAGTGAGTCTTTCGTGGGAATCAGAAGATTAGGATGCCAATGATTTGTCTCAAAAAAGTTAATGAATTTGTAGATGGACGTTCACTGAAAGATGATGCTAAGGATAATAATGATGGCAGCATAAATGATTTTTACTGGAGAGAGGAAATATATGTAGAAAAATCATGTAATCTGTGAGACTGAAGCTTTTTCATTCAAATAATTTTGAAGGAATATTTCACTCTTCCCTTGAAATTAATGAATCAGGCTGGAGCAGTAGTACCTGATGTTGTGCAGTGTCCTCTCCGGTCTGGTTTGGAGGCCAGCGGAGAGCGACACAGATAGTGCTGTGAAGGAAGAGGTCTCACTGTGCTGGGTGGGTAAGTTGTTCTGCTGAAATGAGGTTGCAGCTGGGAGTGCCTTTTTACCTCTTTATTTCTTAACCATGAAGGAGAGCTGATCACTCTGGGTAACAGAAAAATAAGGTGTTGGCAAAAATAAACCCAAGTTTGTTCTTTTAATGTGAGGTGTAGAACTGCCCTTTCTCACGGTATGTTTAGTGTATTTAAAACAGCCTGTTTGTCCAGGTGCCCATGTGCTGGGGTTTCAGCTGCAGGTTCAGTGGGGTCAAGGCTGGGAGAAATGCTGCTGTTCCCTGTGTTACCTGTTGTTACCAGGCCTCTTGTGTCCTGGTGATAAATTCCCTAGCTGTGAACTTTGACAAGGCAGCTTGCACTGGCTCACCCCCCGCTGTGTGTAGGGCACTGGGAATGCTGGCCCTGTCCTGCTGCAAGACATTCCCTCGAAATGCCACCTTTGAGCATCATTGCTCATTTCTGGGAGAGTAAGACATGCTTCAGCCAGAGCCACGAGCCTCATTGTTGAAAAGTTGGCATCATGCCTTTAATTGCACCAAAGAGAAAGAGGGAGGGTAGGCGACTTCAACATGTAGTTGTTGATTTTGTTTTATAGAGCATCTCCTTTTTTTGTGGTGGCAGGAGCAGGAACAGTATTGTAGAGCAGAGAAATTGGGGCTTCAGATGTTTTGGAATCCTTGAAATTCTCTTTTGTATCATCTCCCTGGTGCGGCTAGTATTTGTTCCTGGAGTTATTTTGATGTTACATAATTGAGAAAAGATTAGGACCATCAAATCTTGTGTTAAAAGTCAAATCCAAAAGAAAACAGAGCCTACCTGTTTCTCTTGGAAGTCAGCAAGGTGCTAGTACCAGAGAAGGGCTCATGCTGGGTTTTAGACACAATGAAAGGTGAGTGAGAAGTGGAGTATGTGTGCTGCTGAAAGAGAAGTAACCTCTTTACTGCACTAATACCCACTGAAACGTGTTCTCTTGTCCTGGCTGAAATTTGTTCTGGTTTCCAAAATACTCCCATGGTCCTGAATTGTTTCTGTTTCATTGTGTGTACTTCATGATACCTCCCTGTTCTAAAAATAAAAATAATTAATAATCAAACTAAGTTGTTCATGGTAGACAGGGTTCTTTGAAGTTACTGCAATATCCTGAATATAGAAAATGAACTTAAAATTATTACCACACCTTAAAACATGTATATTCTATAATGTTTTATGTTTCAGTTTATTAATTTGCCTGAATAGTTCTATCTTCAGCTGTTAAAGAACTAGGTTCTTTTGACTACAGAAGCTAGTAAATTATTCCAGAATAATCATAAATTTTATTAAAAGAAAGAATAATCTGAAGATCTGTTATTTCTATCACTGGTGACTTGTGACAACTGCCAGTTAAAAATGTGCAGCCCATGTTTCTCCTTAGTGGGTTTATGCATTCAAGATGTACAACTCCTTAAAACTTGTAGATCTATGTAACAAATGTAAAGTACTCTTGTACTTAAATGGAATTGTGATTTAACTTAAGCACACGTTATTTATGCATTTCCACCTGCACAGGGTACTCTAGGTGCAACATATCCATCCTACTCACATTTGCTATTAAAGAAAGAAAACCATGAAATCTGGCTGCACACTTTTTACTGCCATTGGTGTGGTGGCAGTGGATAGGAGGTTTCTCCGGGGGGGGGGATGAAAAAAAACGTTGTAGGCATTGCTCTTCCAAAATACAGAAAATAGGGAATTTTGCAAGGGAGGAGTAGTAATCCTTTCTCTTCACTTGGTGTTCCTCAGTGCATAATAGCCATGACACTCATGGCATGTTTCTGGGATTAAACACTAGTGGAACAGGGAAAAGGCTGCTATCAGCCTCCAAACTACCAAAAGAGAGTGGAGATGGCAGTGAAAGTGGCTGTGCCTGCACTGCCCCTCGGGTTTGCTCTGTAGGAGTAGATCTGGAGAGTGAAGCAGTTTTCTGGGGGACCTGATGTTCCCATGGCATGTGTTTGGGGGGCTGCTTGTGCTGGTGGCAGGCTGCTCCCATGAGTAGTTACGAGGGCAGTTTCCACTTCAGTAGGCAGTTTGCTCTAAGATACCCAAGGACTGGCCAGTTTGCCTGTTGTGAGAGTCCTGTGCAGTGCAGAGCAGGCAGGGAGTGTGTGTGTGTGTGAAGAGGTGTGATAAGGAGGGTTCACTTTTAAAGGTATATTCCTGGTCCAATGAAAACAGTGCTGTAGACAAGGGCTTACTGCTGTTGGCTTTCGGCAGAATCAATAGCAATATCAAGGTGATGTGCTTGGGGACCCCAAGATGTGACATTTCAAACCAATAAGCATAAAAATCACATAAATTTAACTTTTGAAGACTATTTGCACCATAAATACTTCATGTATAAGATACAGTTTTCTGTCCTAATAGACATTTCCTAATGACACACAGGAAGCAGGTTTGACCTTTCGGTGTGGATTAACACATCAGATAAAGTATAGAAGTACTGTCTTAACTTCATGTCTATTTGTGCTCTACGGCCCTGTAGAGATTGGGAGAATTGCCACAGTTGTTTTAAAGGACTTTTCCTGAAGGATCCTTTCTTACCTGCTGCAGTTTTCCATCTGCCTTTTCTCTTTCATCACCCAAGTTCACCCTGATCTCTTCCCAGCCCACAGGGCCTGTGAAGGACTCTGTGTGGCAGAGTGTCTGCTTTGGAAACACCATGCTGCAAGCTGTATTTTCCTTCCCTCCTTTCCCACGGAACAGGCTTGCAGCCGGGGTGGCAGCAGTGCAGCTGGGGTGGCAGCAGTGCAGCCGGGGTGGCAGCAGTGCAGCTGGGGTGGCAGTTCTGCAGCTGGGGTGGCAGCAGTGCAGCTGGGGTGGCAGCAGTGCAGCCGGGGTGGCAGCGCCACAGCTGGGGTGGCAGCAGTGCAGCTGGGGTGGCAGCAGTGCTGCAGCCGGGGTGGCAGCAGTGCAGCTGGGGTGGCAGCAGTGCTGCAGCCGGGGTGGCAGCA
>VZUI01055310.1:0-18780 GCA_013401135.1 Cettia cetti | reverse complement strand
AACATCTGAGGACTCCGTGTTGTTTCTGCGTCTGGCTTGGGGCTTTCCAGAGGGCAAAGGACTTTAAACCACCTGAATCTCGGGAAACCCACCGAACGCACCCGAGAACTGGCGTCCCTGGGTGGGCACGAAAAAGCTACCCGAGACAAATGCTTGAGCTGCTAGTAATATTTGGGTTACTGAATTTTTGTTCTTCATCATCCACCTGTAAGTTTTTTTCTGTTATTAATGCTGCTCTGTTCTGTAGCTTTCAGAAAATTACATAAAGGAACCTGTCCCTTGTCTCCATGCTGAATATCCCTGACACCTGCTTGCCTACCCCGTGAATAGTGGTTTGAGGAGGGATAGCCTTCTTTCTTTTTAAACTTATCCACTGTCCATCATATACCCAGAATAACTTTCTATATCTTCTCATAAAAAATAAGGCCTTCACCATACATGTCCCAGCCACAGAAGTGCCACTTTGAATTTCTCATGCCCTAAATGCCTTCTTTTCCAGAACTTGTTTCAGGGGAACTCTGAATTTCAAATTACTCTCTTCAGTTTTTAGCAGAATTGCACAGACTTTGCCAGAGGTTTCACAAAACAGTTGCTATTTAATTTGACTAATAAAAGAAATGTTAAACTCTAAGGAAACAAATAACACCTATGGTTTGTTTCCTACTCCCTCTGTGTATCTTTCCAGCCTGGGCTAGATGACATTCAAGACCAATTTCTTTCCATTTCTTTTGAATGGGTAACATTTTAAGTCATAGAAAACTATCTTACACCTTTTATTTTTCCGTGACAGTTCTGGAGTTTGAAAACTTGTCTTGTTGGCTTTTTTTTTTTGCCCAAGGGTCTCATGTCTTTGCAGATTCTCCTCAAGAGTCTCAGGCTGTGGTTGCATAGCATAAAATGCTGGACATCAATATCAGCTTAACCCACACCCTTTACTCCAACCACCATTTCTTACTGCTCCTCCAAATGGTGCTAATTTTCATACATCCTGGCAGAATTGTTGTGGGACAGAGCTATGAACTGTACCAGAGAAATCATCCACCTTTTAAATTCTGTAGCTGAATCCTCCTTCCCCTCATAAATAACAGTATTAAAACATAGCCCCGGGTGCAATACCTTTTAAAATCAAATATTGGCAATTAATCAATATTTGTTGCACGAAGATTTTCCAGTCAAAACACAGATCTTCATCAGGAAGGAACAAGAAAACTGCTGTTCATCAAGTACTGGAGGAAATATCCTTTGTTTACCAATAGTTTGCCAGTCACAACCTGCTCAGAGAAGGATAAAGAGTCCTCATCCTGTCTCCTTAGCATGGGAAGGTGAGACCATATAGACTGTGTAAGATGGCTGCAGTACACAATGATTCACACAGTATATAAGCCAAACTGAATTTCAGAAGAAATCAATAGGAAGAGATGTATGTGTTAATATGGAGAAACGGTTTTGCAGAAAAGTATTTTCTTGTTACAGATTTCTGTTCAGATTTGGAATGTGACTTGATTAAAGTCTCCCTGCTTGATTATGATCTCAGACTAATTTTACACTGGCTTGGTTCCAGAACTTGCATGCAGTAGACTTGAGTGTAACCCAAGGGAGACTCAGATCCTGAGCACTCTGAATCACTGGATCATTGCACAGATACCTTTATTCATCACGTTGTGTATTAGCCTTCTTGTATCATCAGTGCTTTCCTATGCAAAATGGGAAACACAGGGATCCTCATTCCAGACTAATACCTTCAGCTGCACAATAAACTCCTAAGAATCGCATGCCATTAATCTGCCTATTTTAAACTTATCTTTTCACTCCAAAATCTCGTCCCTAGGAAAAAGGGACTTTAGACTACCCTGAAATGTGAACTGTCTTTCTGAGTCAACAGAACCTGACACAATGGTCCTGAGGATGCAGGCTCCCTCAAGCAGTTTCAAGTCAAACACTGAAGACTCCTAAGTCTCCTGCCAGCATCTTATTCAATTGTACTTGTATCCACATGAAAAGAAAACACACAAACACCATCAGGAACCTGCACACATGGTCACAGCCCAGGCCCCCCTTGGCTTCATGAGTGGATGGACACAGCAAACCAGCAGATCTGATCAGAACACCTCGACTTGGTTTTGCTGTGGTTTCACCTATGGCATGAACAAGCAAAGTGGGCACAGAGTCCAGTGCAGCACGTAATAAAAGAAGACAAAAACTCAGAGTTACATGTCAAGGTAACCCCCCCAAATCAGGCCCAGCTGGCACACACATTTTGGCAAAGCCCTGTGATGTCTATTTAACATGACAAAATACTGAGATCATTCCAGTCTTCTCAGGAAAAATCAGGGAAGTTAGTGGCTCTGTTGGGGAGCAAATCAGAGCAGTTTGGGAGGATTTCCAAGCTGCTCTTAAGCAGAGAAGAAAAATGTATCTGGTAAATTTTAGGAGGCTGTATATGCAAAACATGTTTGCTACTGTTGCAATGACAATATGTTCCTGTGTCTCAAAGTGATTTGAGGACACCCTGATTTTCCTCAGTTCTCCCTTGCTAGTTCAGTTCCTCCCCAGCCAGGGCTGAGTTCAAAGATCATGCTATTAGTAAAAAGAAATAGAAAAATGTATCCATCCTATTAAATTACCTGAACAAATTTAATACAAGATAAATTTTCAAAAGGTGTTACTATATGAAGAAAGATTTAGCTTTGCTACAAGAAATCATTCAAGGAGAGTGCAAGTAGATTCAAATGTAATCATACAGACAACAATTTAAAGATGTTTCTGAAAAGATAAGACTCTCCAAAAAAACTGTCTTTGTTCGTTTTTTTTTTTTTTTCCCAGCATACTGCCCCAATGGCTGCAAAGAATTCGAGTCTGGTTTTCTTTATAGTGATTGCTCTACTAAGATGCTTCTCCCTTCTTACTGTCTTCCCCAGTGCTTTTCTGCCAGCCCTGATAAATTAACATCCAGCTGGTAAGGTTGCTACTTTTGGGGTAGGAAGGCCAATATTATCTTGTCAGTGCTGCTCCCCAAGTGTCAGCAAATCTTTGGTTTATCACACCACCCTTCTGAGAGACTCTATAACAATGCACAGCACATATTTTGCAATTTAGTTCTCCACTAGTTCAATTTATTTCCTTTCCTTTTTGTGTTTAGAAAAGGCAGTCTTCACGTAAACTTCACCCTGACCTGACAGGGAGCTATAACTGTCTTTGAAGCCCTCTGTACTTCTTCTTCAATGTAGTAAATGAGAGGTCAGAGAATTTTCACTGCACATTGTTAGTACACTTTATACTTACATATTTATGTTGCTTGATAGTGTCATCCCTTACATCATGAAAAAGTCTCATCTAATCCCAGGTGGGAAAATGCTTCCCATTATGTCAGATCACACTGCGATTTTTTCATTGGTATAAAATTGTGTTTTTATACAGAGGCTTCCTGGTTCAGAAAGAAACAGCTCTGGGTAACAGGAGGGCCAAGTTTTCTGATTATCCATATACTTATTGACCATACAGCATGAAACAACATACTCAGAGCAGAAGTGCAGGTTGGATGTTTTTCAGCACACTGCAGCAGTTATTTTGTGCAAACACAGCAAGCTGCTGGTTTACCACTCTCTGATGGAAGTATTCAGAGTGGCAGTGCACTAGAGACAGAGAGAGGGAGAGGAAATTCATTTAGATTTTTAATATAAGTGGATATCAATTATATGTGCTTAAAAAATATTGTTTGAGCCTGGTGCTTGGAAGGGAAAGTGTAACAAGTCTTGATCATGCTTTTTGCTACACTTTCTTTTTGCAAGCTAACATTGTACTTAAGGGTTTAAAGATTTAAATTCAGCTGACCTATCTCTGCATAAACAAAGGGGCTATAAACAGAGCTATAAAAACAACTTCTTAGATTTAGTTTTGTCAGATTTCTTAGGTAGATTTGGGATGTTTGATTGTGTTGGACTAGCTTCAGCTTTTAAGGGAGACTGGCTGCAATCATTCACTCACTGAGCATGCAAGGATACTACTGACAGCAGAACTTAATTTCAAGGGCAGTTCCAGCTTGGAATTCACACAGGATCAAATATTGCTCATTGTATCTATGTGCCACATCCCTGTTATTAGTGAACGCAGGTGAGCCTTCTAAGACTGCACTGAAGGATGGGAAGAGAAAAGGGCCAATTACAAAGTCACCTCAGTCACCGAGTGCTTGCAGTGATATCTGCT
This sequence comes from Cettia cetti, assembly GCA_013401135.1. Lineage (NCBI taxonomy): Eukaryota > Metazoa > Chordata > Aves > Passeriformes > Sylviidae > Cettia > Cettia cetti. The sequence goes on along the minus strand of VZUI01055310.1, from coordinate 14,577 downwards.
GTGGGTGGACAATCACTTTGATATCAAGCATTGAAAATATAGACACAGCACAACATTTTAGATGTGATTTTTAGAACTGTGATAGGATAATAATACTAGAAAATGCAATGTAAAGAAAAAAAATTTTGTAGCAGGAGTTTTCTGCGCTCCCCTGCCCACATGAGTGCTTGCAAGGACATCAGGTGTTAACACTGAACTGAACTGCACATGCTCTGGTGTCTTTTTTAGCGATGGGTGCAGTAAGATTGACTGTATTATGTAAAAATGCCTATTTTTGCCATCATTCATTATTTGTACAGTGACTGAAATGTACTGTGGGAGACCTTGACACAGTGACAGGCTAATTACACAAATATGTAAAAGCAGAAGGAGACATATTCAAAAGACACATAAAGCCTGAGAGAGTCTCAGGTGCTTACAACATTGCTTAGGTCCAAAGGAGCCACTTTGGGTCAAACAAATATTGTCTAGCTCTCTTTAGGGAGTCTAAAGTGGTCCCAGCTATCTTTTGTTTTTTCAGATTTTGGGGCCACAGCAGACAGTCTAAACATGGCCCAACACTTCTCCAAAAAATGTGAAAATTGATGTAAAGTGACACGTAAAAAAACAATAGCCAACAGCAGTAACAAGGAGATGGGAGATGAATCAAAGGAAAACGTTTTTGCTCCCAGAACAAGCCTTTCTGTTCTTTCCAGAACAGAAAGGCTTGTTTTCATAGGATTCAAGGAAAGAGAATTCAGTCTAGGCTCTGGCCATGTGGACATCTCCATTTTCAGGGATTTTAGAGTCAATGAGAAGGTTTCTTTAATCTTGTCTGGCAATCCTGTTTCAAACAAAACACAGCTTAAGATACTCAAAATTTCACTGGCATTTGGATTTATATTGGAGCAGGAGAAAATTGAGAATTCTACCAACAAAATGAATGTTTGGTTCAATCTTTCTCAATAAGATATTTATCTTTAAAAAATGTATTATCCATCTGTAATCATTAGCATAACTTTTGCTTTGATTTTTCTTTTTGAAAGCATCTTCATTTGAAAGGAATTTTGGAACTCAAAAGCTCTTCTGAGACGTAGGAACATCAAATATCAACAATTTATAATCCTTGGGAAGAAGAAATTTCTGCTCTTTTCACAAACCTTTCTTTTTCTTCCTTCCAGTATAATACACATGCTTGTCCTTTATAAAAATGTCAAACAATATGAATCTTTCTAAAAAAACCCCAAAATCACAGACAAAAAAAACCCAAACACAAACCCCAAAAAACAACAAACAAACAAACAACACCCCCCCAAAAACAAACAAACAAACAAAAAAACAACCCACCAAGTGTCATTCCACTAAACCAAAATTTCTCATTTATGGTCCTGTTCCTTTGGAGATTTGGAGAAAAACTGACTCATGTTTGACACATATTGGTCACTGTTTATGGCACTGCTGGGAGGTGCTGTATTGACAAATGAAGGTGATGAAATCAGAACAAGAAAGTTCATAAAGAAAGTAGCAGGGAAAGGAGGAAAATGTAAGAACAAGCAGAAAGAGCTAAATTTGAGACCAAAGAGGTGCTAATAGAAGGACAAAATGCCTTGAATTATGGTCGAAGAGGTTTCAGTAGCAGTACCAGGGAAATATTAGAGGAAAGCTTCACAGCTACCCAGAGGACCAAACCTAAGGAGATATGAACAGTCATAGTATGAGATGCTTATGCCATGTGGAAGAAAATCAGCTTTCCAGGATTGTGCTGAGAACAGGGTTTGGCAGAACTTCCATGTCTAAGAGCTCTGCAAACCACTTTGCTTTCTGGCTTCCAGGACCACAGCAGCAGCAGAAGTTGTTTGGGGTCATGCAGCTTGGTTTACCAGCTAAGGATGAGCCCCTGCCTCACAGAGGTTCTGAAATTCAACAGGACAACACACATGACACCCAGCACCCTGCCCTTGGCCAGGTCAGAGCCCATTTGTTGCACAGCACACACACTGACATCTTGCTGGCAGTGCAACTGCAGGGTAGGGGAACCTGTGGTATACTTGGGCAAGCTTCAGAGGGCAATTTTTTTTTTTTTTTTTTTTTTTTTTTTGATGTGTGCAGAGAAATGTTCAGGTGCAGAGTATTTTCCCTTCACATTTTTGCAGCCATCTAAAGAGCCAGCCACATCTGCACAGCAACTTTACTGAAATTACCGGGGCAAAGACCTAACCAAATAAAATAAGTCCCTTGTTAGCTGTTTTGGTTTACAGAAAACCAAGAATACTCATACTTACAGTGCTAAATGTACAGAACCAGAGGAATAATGGGATGAAGTTTGACAGTAAAGACTACACATACATTTTCTCATGCCTTTATGTTGTCCACAGGGCAAAAACCATTTGTTCAACATTATGAGGCAGTACCACTACTTTAGAAAAAAAATCATCCTGTATCCCATATCCAATTAAAAATTTGTGCTGTACATGCCTATTTGCCATTGACAATGTCTTCTAACAGCTGGCTGAGATAAGGTTACTGTCTTGATTGTGAGGGGCTGAAGAGGAAGGTAGATGTTTCTATCAGATTTGAGAGCATCTGTAAGTGAAAATATACAGCCCTTTAAGAGGCTCACTGACAGATCATCATCTGACCATCATAAACTAGTTTGATCCTTGTGCTGAGATTTTTTGATAACTAGATACAGTGTGCTAGACAGAATAAATAATAAAAAAAGTTATGGGGAGGAAAGGCTGAAGCTGGGAAGGAAAAGGGAAGCAAATAGAGAAGGATTTTATTCTTAACAAACTAGACAGATACAAAGATGAAGAACTGACATGGAAACAGCTCTTAAGTTGAGGGGGTCCCATTTCAGAGGTGTGAGGTTGTCATGCCCAGCCTTTTATTCCACATGTTCACTGTAGCTTAGGGGCATGTCACACACTTGTGAGAACTTTACCAGAGTGTTGATGCAATATTGTGTCAGTAACAGAGTGATTTGTTTTTCCTCTGGACATTGATTGAAGAAATTCTTATTACATTTTATAGCTTGCTTGGCCTTGGTATGAGAGTCAAGACATAAATTGGACCATAAATTGGCCTGTGTCAGAATCTGCATTGAAATGACATCAAATACGTGTCATCATGCTAGCATTGCAGCTAACAGCAGGAACCTGACACTCCCTGTCAACTTGATCAAATGCTAGACCCCCTCACATCTTTGCCATGTGGCCCGCTTTAACAGTTACAGTGAAGGCTGTGGAGGCATCTCCTGCAATGATACTGGAGAATGCTGCAGTAGGAGAATAAATTGTGTCTGTAGACCAAATTGATTTGCTTCGACTTATTGCAAAGTAACAACCTCCACTGTGAGCATTGCAGGTATATGCATATAAATAAAAATTGACACCAAAAATATATAGATACACTGAGAGGAAAGAAGAGCATACATAACTGAGATATATTTATCCCACAAGCAAAGCAAGACTTGATAATTCATGAGTGGCAAAGATGCAGTTGAGTTATGGTGATCTTTCCTCTGGAGTGAAATAAATACAACATCTTGATTCAGCCCATTATATAGCGTGATTAATAGAAGTGAATGCTTTCAATAGGTTGGGGTTTTTTAAACCATTTAGGTTCCATATTTTTCTCCTAATTTACAAACTATCTTCATGGTGATATGAATTTAGAAAGCTGCTCTTTGGTAATAGTGATTTTCTGCAGAGGGCAAATTTCTATTTATGACTCTACAAAGAGAAAGCAAACATTTTAGTTGGAAACTGAAGTTTATTTAATTGTAAGTTAGTGGCTCAATCTTCATCAGAAGCTTACAGCATAGCTATAGTGTAAGATAAAACATAATGTAAGATAAAATCTGCAGCACAATACGAGACAACTTTTTTGCTAGCAGATTTTTAGGTGAGCATCTACATTGCGTTCAAGGTGAGTCAACATTTGTCCCCCACCTTCACCACTGCTCTGAGGACTGGTCAATTCCCACCCATTTCACTTTGCATCTAGCAGTATCTTAAGACCTAAACTCATCATTCCTCTGTAGCTAAACACTATGAACCCTGGAGGCTGGAACATGGCATCACCACAGCAGCTGTGCTTTCCAGTTAACACAACAGGCCTCTCCCCAGTGGCTTACACAGATTCTGTCTTCTGTGGAAGCAAAAGTGGAGTACCAGCCATGGAAGGTGGCCTGGTGTTATTTTATGACTCTCTCTTAGTCAGTATCTTTTTCTGGCTTGGATTTCAGCTGTTACATACCATGCAAATGTCAGCCCTATTAGCTATGTGCTTATAACTGTAATAGAAAACCCTCAGTAATGTGCTTGTTCAACAGTCTTAAATCATGAGACTTTTCTGTGGGCCAAGACCCAGCTACCTCACAAAACTGCCAAAACCTTAACTTTTCCATTGCCAACACCAACAATGCTCTGAGGTCCTTTTAGTATAAAATTGGTAACATACAAAAACTGAAAATGTTGAGACAGCACTATTAACTCAAGGGAGTTGCATGACTGTCAAAAAGAGAAAAGGGACAGACCTGAAGAAATACATATGGAAATAAAGATCAGAAGGATAATGTAATGTAGAACTAGATTCTATTCACTTGGTTCACTTGGTTCGTTAAAAAAGCTTGTTTTCAACTGATGTCCATCAGAACATGGAATAATACCCCAGAACTTTCCTTACCAGAGAACTTATCCAGAGGTCTGAGAAGGATGCAGGGAATGATATGCCACATGGCTGAGATACACCACACAGTAAACTGCTGATAGGGGAAATACAACTGGATATTTATGCTCCTCGAAGTTGTGTGCGACACCTCAGGAGTGAGGGACTTGTTTGTCATCTCTTTGATGAGTCAGAAGGAATTCCAGAGCAGAGAAGCACCTTGAATCCATTGTAAATCCTCAGTCTTGTTATCATCCAGCGATCTGCAGGGCTGCAACAGAAGAGATGCTATCTTTGTTTTACTGTTTGCAAAGCTGGAGGAATTATGTCCATGCCCACAAACATAGCACTAATTAAGGGTCTTCAGGGCTGTTATTCCAAAACCAAGCTCAGGGCAGGAATGCTGAAACACAAAAAGTGTTGAGGATAAAGGCTGAAGTGAATAGTGAAAACTGTTAACTAGAGCTTCTTGTACAAATCTGCTCCTTGTGCCTCCATGATAACAGATCTCAAATCTTTGCTCTAAGACAATTTTGAAAAACATCTCTGGATTTTTGGCCAGGCTATCTTGCTTGTGTTCCCTTTCTTCATTAGCACATATGAAATTTTTTTCACGTGCATCTTGTCCTACGATACAGATCTTCTGCTGTTTGAACAGAAATAGAAATACCAAGATGTTGAACTCATCTCCTATTACTCTTTTGCACCTGTAACAGAGAAATCTATTGAAAACCTGTAATTTGGACAGCATTTCACAGAAAAAAATGGAAAAAAGATAGACAAAATATTGGCAGAATTTTTTTCAAACTTATAAAAGCCACCGTCCAAACCACAAACCAAAAAAAATTGCTTCTACTTAAATTGACTATGACATAGAAATGAGCAACCCAGGTTAGAACTTAATCACAAGACTCACTGCAAGAATGTCTCTGTTTTTTTCAAGAAACTGAGATTTAATTACTTGCAGAAAACTGAGTAAAGGCTTGAGTATATTCCCCTACTAAGGTTATGAAACTTAGTCAGTGCCCTTTCTCTAGTGAAGGTATATCCTAAGTCAGGAAGTCTTTACAAACATACAAGTGAGCAAATTTTCTAGATCCTTGTTTTCCATAGCAAAGACAGGCATTATCATCAAACTCTCTCTGGCTACCTGGTCTACACTGCCTCAATGTACCTTCAAGCTGCCAGGAACTGTTCTGAATGGACATTTACACTTGCCCAAGTTGCCTTTTTCCCTGGAGCATTTTCTCATGCCCCATATTTCCTGCCGCATTAGTTGATAGGCAATACTGCAAGTGGAAAGTATGACTGACCCAGAGCAGTTCTCCAAGGGCCTTAGCTAATCTGGGTGTTATCACTCAGTTAGCATCCAGATAGACTTTGCAGTGTGACCTGACCATCACCATCATAGCAAAAGGTTTTTGCATCAAAAGTTTGGCATGAAAATCTATAAGGCACTGCAACGATTCTGATTATTTCTCTGCAGGAAACAAGTTTCTATTAGAGAAAAACTAGAAAGCTGGTAAGTGGCCAACACTTCACTTTGTAAAGTTCCATATTGAATTCTTTGTAAATCTGTCAAGCTCTAACATTGTAGACCAAAATTTCCATGGTAGCTACCCTTTTCAAGTGAAATATTAGGGGCAACTTCAATGTAGAAGAAATTAGGCCTTTCTGAAATAAGCTTGAGCAAAATGCACATATATACAATTTGAATATAGTGTTCCTGTACCCTGGGAAAAAGACCTAAAATTTGCCAGAAGGGTCATACCAAGGGAAGGAGAGAGCTGGTGGGGAAAAACATTTCCTGGTCCGGTATTCGGAAACTGTATCATATGCAAGCACCCATCTGTGGTAGCAGAAATAAGGTTGGATGGGCTTCCATACCCCAATTTTTCAACGCACCTTTTACAAGTTTGATAAGACACTTGAAGTAAATTTTTTGGCATAGCATGCATCTTTTCACTGATCTTGGTGGTTGTTCTATGGGAAAATGAGAATACAGAGAATTTCCCATTCCTTCTCCTTTACCAAAACACCATCACATGGCTTTACCTTGTTGGAAAACAGAGGTCATGCTGGGACTATTCACGTGCTTGAAGCCTGAAGGAATGTGACATCATGCTGATGACATCAGCCAGCAACCTCAGTGATGGCTTGTATTTGTTGGCTCTTTCAAGGAAGGAGTGGGGCCCTTCAGACACTAAAATGCACATAAAATTATTCCAAAGGTCCTCAGAATACAGTAAGCTGAATAGGATGTGCATAATGATAAATCAGCTCAGGGAATACAGCAAAAGATTCTACCAGTTAGCAGAGTGCAGAGGAGATTGGCATTCACTGTTAAATCCCACCATACTCTTTCAAGGACTTCTCTTCCAGGCCTGTGGTGCTGGTGGGCTGGGGCCAGGGTTACAGCTGCTCCTTCTCCATGTGTGCTTCCAGCTGTTCTCTGCTACCTGAGCCCTCTGCAGGCAGGATGCCTCCAGCAAACAGCGTTGGGGTATTGATTCCCACAGCTCCCTTTCCAGAGTGTTTGCTAATGCGACCATAATACAGCCTTCAGAGTCTCAGGTGTGTGTTCTCAAGGTACACCATAGTTCCATTCATTCAGCACAACATGAATTTAATGGCTCAAGTGAACAATTATGTGCAAATGAGAGATGTTATCCTTTCCTTTTGTTCTTTAATCTGACTTTTAGAAGCCCTCCCACACAAAAACACACACAGAGAACACTTGGGTCTTACAAATGCAATGTCCTTGGCAATCCGCTTGGATGAACCAAAGAAGAAATTGAGTGAAACTCAGAGAAGCAAAGACTTTACCCTATATTCCATAATTTTGAGGCATAAAGCAGGGATTTAGGGATGTCATCAGGACCTTTTCCATGAGTATCCTCACTTTTGTCAGTTTAAAGCTGGAACTGGTGTATTAGCTGAAGGGATTGTGTGTGTGTGTGTGTGTCTGTGTCTGTGGTTTAATACACATTTAATATAGCTCCTGGGAAAGCTAATGGAGTTGCCTTGGGGAGCTGAGCAACCTCCCAGTGTGCTCTGCATAAATCTTCTTTAGCTGCAGGTGAACAAGAAGTTATGTTAAGTGCAAAAGTGAAGGTAACAGCTGCTGAATCCCTTTTGCTGGCCTGCAGAGAATTGGTACTGCATTTTACCAGCTGATTGGTGATATCTTAACCTCTTCTAACCTGTAAAAATTACGGGAAAATTTGAAGCTTTGGGGGTAAAATTTCTCTCCTAGTAGAATTTCTTTTATTCACCAAGGGCAGTGGGTTAAAAAATAATTTGGAAAGGAATTCAGCTAGAAAATAACCAGGATACCACAAATGCAGTTTTATATCAATCTTTTTTCTTTTTTTTTTTCTTTTTTTTTCTTTTCTTGTAGAAGATAACTCAGTTTTATACTTTACTGTCTTATTAACAGAATGCATTTTGGAAGTCTGCCACTGTTAACAGTATCAGAAGGATTTAGGACTGCTGAAATACACTTGAAGATTTAATTCTGCTGACTTCAGCTCTGATCTGAAGTAAAAACTGTAACCATAGATTAAATGTTTAGCGCCAGATATTGCAATTGCTGCTTCTTGTCGTAAATCCTTGTGTCTATTGCTGTTTCAGAGAGCTCTCTGCGGGCCCTTGGCTGTGCATGCAGCACAATGCTCATGTCGTATAAGATTCTTCACCGGGGGCCAATTCCTGAAGTCCTCTCTCCTTCCTTCCTCATAAAACTCCCAGTTGCCTGAGTGAGAACCTTGAGACGTAGCAGTGCAAGGCTGCCTCGTTGACATAACTCCCATGGGACATTGTGAAAATCAGGACCATCACCTGCTTTGTTGATGGTGGCCTTTGGTTCTCAAAAAAAAGCATTGCAAGGGTGGGGGGGAAGGGTCTTTGCAGACTTTATTAGTCTCTTAGGAGACTCAACTAATAAAAGCAAATAATCAATAGAAAAATTAGATTGTCAGGAAAAAAATTAACTAATGTGGTCGTTCATACAGTAGAATATCTGGTTAAAAGTTTAAGGGCCACCTCCCTCTCTTAGTTCTAATTTTATAGGTCTCAGTAGACTCCTTTTTCGGACTCCAGCAGCCACTGACATTTTAATCTTTTTAATGCGGTCATCTGATTTACACGTGGGGTTCGCTCTTTCATAGTGGCTAGTTCTCCACTCATTGCTTATTGCACTCAGATAAAGTTATAATAAGAATACATTTCAATAGTCCCTGGTCCAAAACTGGTGCCTGTCTTCCCTGACCTTGGATAGGTAGATTTATTGCATTGTAAACCTCAGCACAAGATTTAATTTTTTTTCTATTAAAATGTTAATGTCAGGGGTATAACCCAAAATATTTTCAAGGTATCTCATAACACTCATCATACCAACATGTGAGAAGATGCTGGTACCCTTACTCTTCTAATGAAAAAGAAAGAAGAATGAAAAAAACCCCCAAGGCTGAGAAAATGGCACACACTAGAAGGAAAAAAAAACAACTCTGGTGTTTCCCACACCAACACTGTGGCCACACATAGAGATTGGGATGAAAGGCATTGAGTTATTATAAACCTTGGTCTGGATTCCTAGGTGGTGGGCTGATGTTGAAATTTTTATGCCTTCAGGAAGAGGAAAAAAAACAAAAAAAGAAAAAAATTGGGTTATAATGTTGACTGGACAGTTAGCAGCACTATCTCAGCCCAGGTAATAAATTAAGTAAAAATTATTCACTTTGCTTGCTGGGTATCTATATTTTACTTACAACCTCTGGGACTGGAAAATTCTGGCTTATGCTTTATCCTGGTACCTGGAAAGAAACAACTTCAGAACCTGAGAAATTTGGCTTAAACAAATGTTAATTTTAATTTGAGCTCCCGGAGTTTTGGCATGATGATGTAGTGATACCTTGCTGCTGGATTGTCTGGCCTACTTGTGCAAGCTCACATTCAGTTAGAAGTTTCAACTGGTTTCTTGAGGCTTCTCATACTTAATCTGCTGTTTTTTCAGCTTTATATAAGACCCATATAGAATAAAAGCATCAGACTTGTTTCACATGGCTGTGCCAGTCCCAAAGCATGCAGATAAAAGAAACTGTGCAGTGATGCACTCAGCACAGCTCCAGTGCAGGAGGCAATCGTTTCCTTTGTTCCTCTCCCATGTGAGCAAACTAGTCTTTTATTAATTCTCTACCCTATCCACATTTAGTCTTATAGAGAGTGCCAGGGAGAAGCTGGGAATATAATGCTTTCCTCCCTTTTTTGCTACAGGTCATATAAAATGGATATTGCACTCAGTGCAGATGGGGCGACATTGCCATTCATCAGTTCCCCAAATTGGCTGCTTGGCAGACAGAATTATTTAAGTAAAACTGAAGTAATTTTCAAAATTGAAACTTAAGCTGTTTAGTGACATAAGCCAAGAGCAGTTTTTCTTGGACCCCCAACACTTCCTTGGCTCACATTCACAGCTCGGCTATTTTCATTCCCGTCAATTAGCTCAATCTCCACGGATGTGAGGAAGGGCTAGAGCAGTGCAGTCTCTTTCATGCAATTTCGTGTGTACATATGGAGCATCTGTTACTCCAGGAGTCTTGCCGTCGCTTCCATTATATGGAGGGTATTGATAGTGATAGGAACTCAGGACCTGATGGGTCATTTTCTTCTGAGCTTCACACAGAAGTGCCTTGGCAGAAAGCCGTCTGCCAGGGAATACCCCTCCAAACAAAGGAAACACACTGTGGCAAAGCCCTGCAAAGGAATCCAGGGAAAACAAAATGTCTAAGAGCGCGTTCCCTTCCTACCTTGCTCCTCTCCTCCTGAACATCTGGGTGTTTGACATCTGCAACAGCCAAATAACACCAACAGAGTGGGCTTGAACACCAAGAGACTCAAGGAATGCACTTCACCTTTAACAGCGTCTTGCTATCAGGTCACTCTTTTTCTGGGGGCAGGTGGAGCTAGAAAAGATTTTCCTCCAGCATTTCTTTCAAGACAGCATGTATTCCTCTTGTATTGATCTGCCAGAGGCTATCACTACCAACAACTCAGGCAAACATCTTCAGCCAATTATTAACCTGAGATAGAAAGATAACATTTTCTCTCCTTCTTGGTATCTTTTATTTATTCTTATCACTTTCCAGGGAAATATCTGAGAGTTCTTGTTTTTCATCTGATAATTTGGTCAGGAGGATCGGTTAAGAGTCTAAGATTGCTGCCCCAAATCCCAGTACTTGGTTAAGCGTGATTTAAGTGGCAATTAAAATGTTATGAGAGGCTTCGGTAGACAATGAGCTTCTGTCTCTCATTTAGCATGCCCACCCATTGCCTAATTTCAGAAAGGACCTGATGGATGGTTTCAAGGACCATTCAAGGAATATTTGAGAGGTACCTGTTTCATAGAGTGCCACTGGTTTAGTAATCACTGCATTTCCACTTGTTTGGGTACGTTAGTCTCCAAGTGACCTTCTTTGTAGGAAAAAGAAAACCGTACTGGTACATGGTTAAGCCACCTGCAGTCTTTAGGAACTCTCAGGGGGTCAGAAAATGCCACCAGTGCAAGCAGAAACCCCACACTCACTGTCAGGGCACCTCAGGAACCCAGGGCTTGCCATCTTCAGGGAGGAATTAGCTACTTCTGCTCCAGTGCACACTGAAAATGAGAAGACCTAAAGTTTCATATAAAACAACGATTGACAAATTGGCTTAATAGGCATACACTGTTCTGATTTGAGCCACTTTGTAAGAGAAAATTTTCTAACAGAGGAAAAAATGCTTCGACAAAAAATAAAAATAAAAAAGTAACACACCATTCAAAAAAAGTTTAATGGAGTGCTTCAGTTATTCTTTCCAAACAACATTTCACTGAAATCAACACGCTGCTGCGAAAGTGTTTGGTTTTTATCAACTGACATTTTTCCTTCTAAAAATTTCCAGCCAGAACTTTTCTACTCATGTATCTGTATTGCAGTAAGAATATTTGTAACTGTGGTTTAAATTTATGTGAGATGCTTTTAGTCTGACTCTTCAACCCATTTAGATCAAGGCAGACTCTTTTATAATTTGAAACATTCCACAGTGTTTATCTCTGGGTTGGTGAAATGGATTGGAAGGTCAGTTTTAAATTATTGCTTCATGAGTTATGTTGCTCCTCTAAATTCCTTTATTTTCTCAAAACAGGTTGTTTCTTGTCACCTCCCACATAATATTAAATTCTGTGAAGCTGGTTATGTACAAAAATATGGAGTTTGCTTTTTCCTTGGGGTTTTAAAGAAATTTATATAGTGAAATTCAGAAAATATGGCAGAGATGTAGTCTTTACCAATATCACTCCTCTCAGCACACTCCCTAACCTTCTACTCTGAATATGGAGTAGCTTTGCTATTTAGAATATATACATGCATCTATACTGAATGCTAACAGAATATGGAGAATAAAAGGCAAACAGTGCCCAGAATTGGTGATTATCAGTCTGAGACCTGCTTTGTCATAAAATAAAAATATGTTTCCTATTCCTGTATACCACTTATAATTTAGTGGGTTAAGTGACTTGGAACCTGCCATGCTCTTTGGAGGCTGCAATTCCAAAGACACATCTAACCCATCATTACAGCACCTCTGAATCACCAGAGTAGGTCTAGAATCTGCCCCAATATGTTTCAGCATGAGCTAAATGTAAAGCTGCCAGATACAATCATTCATCTTTCTTCTTCTTTCCACTGACCAACATGTGGAAACTGTCTTGTAGCAGCCTTTACTTCTCCTAAATTACAAGCATCTGTTCCTGATCAGTTCTGAGAAGTACCTATAATTTTTAATCATTACCTGAGACCGATAATAACAGAATATTTGTTGGCCATTGCATTCTGTCCTCTGATTTTAGGATTATTACTTTTTTTTTTTCCTTTTTTCGTTTGTTTGGGGTTTGTGGTGGAGGGTAGTAAAAAAACCCTTTTTTGCTTTGTGGATTTTTTTGTTTTGTTGGTGGCTTTGAGTTTTTTTCTTGAACTTTTTCTGTTTGTTTTGGGTTTTTTTGTTTTGTTTTGTCTTGTTTGGGACTCCCTGAGATTGTCCATGAGCAAAATTATCTGGGAACCAACCTCGTCGCTTGGTTATGAAGCACCAATAAACCTGAACAGCCTTTTTTTTTTTTTTTTTTTTTTTTTTTGGCTGTGCTGAATAGGCTTTGCTATGTAATAGCCCCGTGCCATTACAAATTCAAACCCTATATATATATTGTTCATCGCCCTTTGTGTCATCAGGAAATTAAAGTTTGCAGCTGGCCTCTTCATCTTAGTTAATCATGCAAACATGAATTCCTTAAAGGTCCACGCGGTGGTCCCTGCAGGGGCCCCACTCAACACTCCTCTGCAGTGTGACATTGTTTTTCAGCTGTGTTTTTATCTTCTCCTCTCTTCTGTTCTGAGCTCCTGCTGCTTTCAGCTTCAGTAGCAGACTGTCATGTGGCACTTGATCATGGGCTGTCCAGAGCGCCGAGGTAGCTGTGCCCCTTCACCACGCACCACAACCTGCTTGCAGATTCAGGAGGTTAGAGGTGAAGCCTCTCCTGCTCTTACTACCCTGTTTTCCTGCCTTCAGCCCTGCCCTGGTGGCAAATGGGGAAAACCTTGCAATATATCTTGTACTGTGTCTTATAGGGGGTTGCAGGATGAGGGCTAAGTTTCTCCTGCCTGTATTTTATACTCCGGTTGCTTGTTTTCTAAGAACTCAAATTATGACAATAAATCAAAGATTTCCTTCCAGATGTCCTTTTAACATCTAGCATCATTTCCTCCAGGTCCTGGATATGTCCTAGATTTTGGTTTCCTTAGGTAATTTCCTCCACTGGCCTTAGTGACCCTGACACAGGTTGACCTGTAGTTAACTTAGTCCCCCTTTTTAAGATTCAGTTTGAAGAAGTCAGTCAATACCTCATTTAAAGAGGGTGGGGGGAGGTGGGAGTAAAGGAAAGCCTTCACTACCTTCTTCATTTTCATTTCCTGTGCCATTGTATTCTAACTTTCTTCCTGACTGATTTCCACTGTCTTGCAGATGACAAGAAAAATCTCTTCGCATTTGTTCTCCTACTTTTTTTTTCTTTGCTGTAACCTCTTTAAAATTTTTTATTAGCTTTTCCTTACCTCTTGATACATAACATACATGTGAAACACTTAAAGGGCTTTTATTTTTTGCCAGATTGTTCCGGGGTTGTTAATATTTTTCTCTTTACCATTGAGAAAGCCATTTTGTCATTTTAAGGATCACAGCTACTTTTATAGAGCTCTAATCTTTTGGGCCCTAATCCAACAAATCTTTTAAGCATGTGCTTAACTTCAGACATGTGAGCGGTTGTATTGAACTCAATGGAGCTAGTCAGGTGCTTAAAGTTAAGCAGATGATGAAGTGCTTTGTTTGGCTGGCCTTGCAGAGCACCGTCCCCCGGGAGCCCCTTCACCAGCAGCCTGCGCACAGCTACCCGCGGGCGGCTCTTCTGGCTGTACTCAGGAGACAGGCACTGCAGCAGGGAGGGGAGGATCCCGCAGCACACGGCTTTGGGTCCTCCCAGAGCTTTTAGGGGAGTATCTTTTCGGTTACTGATTTTAATATAATGCATGCCTTTGCACATGGTGCCTTTTGACCTCAAGGTGTCTGCGATTTTAGTGATCCAGGCGTGGGCCAAGGGAGAGGGTAACCAAACCAGATGAAAAAAAAGGTGATACAAATACAGACAAAGGGGCTGGCTGCATAGGGATGTGCAGCTTCTCCATTGTCTTCTCTTGCTGATTTCAGGGAGACCTGTGTGTGCTCAGTCATTATGTGGCTAAGTATTCGGCATCTTGCAGGGTCATGTTACAAATATTGTAGTATAATTCATGTTACAAGATTAAAGCTCAAACAGTACAAAAATCAATCCGGTCTGAGGAC